>SZWC01010657.1:53560-73195 GCA_023375785.1 Penium margaritaceum | reverse complement strand
TGTTATTACACAAACAGCCCATCGCGTTTCGAGACCGCGATGTTCACGCCGACTGTCGAGGGCAAACCGGCCAACTGCCGTCGCCTGAAGTGAATCTTCCCAAACATTCTGACAACTTTTACTTCTCTTGCGAATCCATGACAGAGCTATCAGGACCTTATGGTGGACTTCTCGATGCATCGAGACGAATCTGGATTTATTAAGATGCATATTGCATCTTTACGGTTGATTCTAGAAGACCCTCAACTTGTTGGTGGACCTTATCGAATCGGAACACGTACAACGCGACTCCGCATGCGACGCTGAACGATCAGCCCAATTACCCCGACTACGTCTCATTCGTAACTGGACACTTGTGTATATATGTATTCGATCATTTCGACACTTGTCATCGAAGTAAACTTACGGCTGATTATAAAATCCTCGTCTCCCAAATTATAAATTTTCTTCTGCCCCACAATTTCTACCTGTGCACCATCTACGCCCCGTTCAGCATAACAAGAGTCTCATGTCTGTCTGGAACGTGACAGGTGGGGACCTTAGGTTGAGTTGGTAGCTTGTGAAATTCCCCAAACGAGGGGTCACTCATCAGGTTTGCTCCTAAGCGGAGTTAGAAGTGATGCGGCCATTGGTACCCGATAGGTTCCATTCGCCAGCATCGCCGCAGCTCGTCTAGCGTGGGTTTCACGGTGCTTCTCCACCGCTGGGTGCTGGTGACTCGCCGGAGGCCTCGTCGTTCACACAGCCTTCCACTGTGTCTTTGCGCCTGCCAGATCGCGCACCTGCGTCCTCTGCGTCTCTACATCAGTCGCGGGCAGTCAACTTTCCTGTGTCGGCCACCCATCCCCACCTTCCTCCGCAGCAGAACCGCCGGGACTCGTTGTCGCACCATCTTCCTCCAATCCGACTCGCAGTCCTCGAACAATGAATCCGGAATAGTAAGCCGTCACCTATGCTCATGGTATCCTCCCCGTACGCTGACCGGGGATCTGCCTATGTATCGCTCAACCTCTCCATCGCAAGCGCACGCCGTCAGCCATTCACAGATGTTGGACATCAAGGCATTGCCATTGCCATTGCCGGTGGCATCGTCATTGCCGGCGCCGTTTGCATAGCCATTGCCGTTGCCCTTGCCGTTGCCAGTTGCCATTGCCATTGCCATTGCCGTTACCATTGCCGTTGCCACTGCTGAGGTCTGTGGGTCTCCTTGCATCTCCGCCGTTGCTCTCTCTGGCGGGGAGCGGCAAAGCATCGGCAAGCACAGTGTCAGCGCCGGTCTGACCGGCTCTCTTTCGTTCTCCCTCCTCTCTGCCGACTTCGCACTTCCCACTGCCCATTACTTCACTCCCCACCGATGCTTGCTCGAACCACCTGTGTCTCTGCATGTGCATGTGCATGTGCATGTGCATGTGCATGTGCATGTGCATGTGCATGTGGATGTGCATATGCATATGCATGTGCATGTCCATGTCCATGTGCATGTGCATGTCCATGTGCATGTGCATGTGCATGTGCAATGTGCAATGTGCAGCGACTACCTCTTCAAGCTGCTGCTCATTGGCGACTCTGGAGTGGGCAAGTCGTGTCTCCTTCTTCGCTTTGCGGTGAGTGCGCAACACACCAAAACCGGATCCCAGTTGTGCCCCCCGTTCGTAGCCTTGCGGATTTGGACCCGAGCGGCTCTTCAGCCAGGAGCTGCAGGGCGTGACGAGGAGGCGCTTGCTACTCGCCGCACGTCCTGTTGGGGGGTAGGGCAGTGGCGGCAGCGGCAGCGGACGCAGCGGCTGCGGAAGCAGCTGGCGGTGGAAGCAGTAGACGGCCGCGCAGGCTGCAGCTGCCATAGCAGTAACCAGTGTGCACATACACTGTCGGTGTTGTGGAGGGAGTCCAAGTGCAGTCTGCTGTGCCTGGTGCTCACTGTTCTGAATGACGACTGATGGGCCCGCCTGACCCACCCAGGGTCCTGGACCTGGTCTAGGACTCTACCTGTGTGCCCCTGCTCGGCATCTGGCTGGGGAGGGAGGGAAATGATCGTGGTCTTGAGGATGGGGAGTCCTCTCCTCTGCCAGTTTCTGGTCAACAGGGCGGTTGGCCTAGGGCAGGCAGGAAAAGCGCTGTGGATGACGATGCACGCTGAAACGGGTAGTGAGTGCATGCAACCTCCGTTTTTGGTCGACGGGTTCTCGAGGTGGGGATGCACGCTCATTCTCCTGTCCAACGGGTTCCTGTCGTGGGCTTTCCCAGCTTTTTTTTTTCTTTTTTTCCAGTTTAACAGGTTGGCATGTCCTCTGGGCTTGCTCGGTGAGCATTGGCCTGGAGAGCGCGTCCGCTGCCCTTGCGACATGGCCGTACAGATGTGCCAATCCTTAGGCATGGTCGTGTGGATGTGCAAGGCCTTGGGCATGGTGGTGTCGATTTTCTTGTCCATGCTCGTGGTGGTGTGAATGTGCCAGTCCATGCGCATGACAGAAGGCCAAGATGGCTCTTTGTTCTGAATTCGGGAAGCATGCGCTCTGGAATTCCACACCGATTCCCGAGGACCNTCCTTTTCTATTTCCTGTAATTGCTGCTGCATTGTGGGCCGCTCGATCAAAGACATGAGTTATTTCTTGCCATTAATGCTGATGTAGACTCTTTCGTTGCTCTTGTCTACCTATGGATCATGTCGGTGTAGAAAATCTCACCTAAGGATGAATGCATGTTTGCTGATTGGACAGGTTATGTGGTACAGATATCCAATTTGCAGTCCGAGTGGTTCGTGAAGTCAACAAATATGTAATCGTCCATCGACGGTCTTCCCTTCCATTATCACTGGTTCATTATGCACACTCAACTTCCAAACCATGTCGTTGCTTGTAAAACTATGGAAATATCCCTCCATCTAGCAATTCCGGTACCGTTCTGTGACTTTCACAACCCCTTGGTTGTACTCATAACAATAGTGTCCATTCATCATCCTCGTACCCATTGTCAAACTTTACAATATGAGGAACCTTCGACATTTAGTGCAGATTTTTCCTATTGGAAAGGAGGCTTGATGTCTACTCCTACCCTCTACTATTTCTCAACTCCTCATGTTTGCATTGTGACGTCCCCCTCTTTTTGGCTTGTAGATGTCATTAGCGACAGTCGCTCAAGATGTGTCCCGACTTCATCTAAATCGGTCATTGTTTTTCATTGTGTTGCTTGATGGCATAGATCTTGAGTGGAGATTAGGTTTCCCTTGACTATAACTTTCCTCTGGTAGGACATGGAGTAGCCATGGGGTCGCTTTCCATTATTTTCCTAAATCCATTGGGAACGGCTGGCGCGATCATTTGTAGAGGGTCGCCTTAGATGCAGAATGGCAAGTGTTTCCCTGTTGTGTCCTAGAGGCCAATGTAGTAGAAAGGGAGTTCAGTCGGGGAGAGGTCACTGTCAGTGATGATTTCACAAAGAAAACGCGTATAATGTGCAATGCTATAACACTGACGTACATGTTTGAGCTTGTATCGTGCGTCAGACTTCAAGTTCATTTCCCCAAAGTATGCAAGAAATGTGCCTGCAAATTGAACATATTCTCTCGTAGATTCAACGAGTCACGCCACGTTGGATTGATGTTCTTGAGAGGTAGAATGCATGCAGTCGGTGATTTGAGAGCGGTCATGTGAGCTATTGATCTAGATCTGCCGGTCTCTTGCTGCTGTTGGGTGGTCTTTAGATCGAGGCACCAACTTCAAGCCGGGCTGGCAAAAGCAATGCCGCAGGGACATGTCCCTTTTTGTCGTTATTGACTCTAGTAGCGGTGAGCTAGACCTCCACACGTATAAATCGCATGTCAGCTGTCGATCCCTTGGAGTTTGTATGATCGAACGATTGAGGAAATGCTGGTCAAATTTGTTGCTTGCTTGAGACTTGTGATGTTTCTCTATGTGAGTACTACTTTCCGTGGGTGTGCATTTGAAAGCTCCTCCATCACCATGTTGAGTTGCTGGAGCACATGGGTGTGGAGGAATTTGATTTCCTATCAGCTTATGATATAAGTTTCATTTATGGGAGCTTATTGGCCCGTGCCTCCTATTGTGCCAAATTTCTTCTCAGTGAGCAATGGTGGAGGCGAAGGGTTCATTGACCCTAGGGGTATTTCACTGGCTTGGTCATTAGTGTAGTTGGTGCTCCTCCATTTGCTACAAAAGTTGCTGTTGCTGCCGTGTTTTCCTAGAGGGATTCATTGGTCATGTGCTGCAGATACTCCATTACCGGAGTCATCGCCGATTACTGCTGCCTGTTGTCGTGTGCGCTTACTGAGCGCATCGTCGCTGTCATTGCAATGATTGCAAACTTTTGGACGGTGGAGATATCCTGATGACATGTGGGAGGTTGTCGCTTCGTAGTTAATGTTATGACTACCCCTCCAACGCGACTACACTCTGATACCAAGTGTTACGACATGCAGAAGGTGGATGGTTTACACGGATGAGGTGCGCAATAGAAGTTATTTGTAGGAATTAGAACAGTTGGAAGATTTTTATTTGAGTAGTAATCGTGCTTCCATGAGAAGCATCGGATATGTGAAGTCTATGAATAAAGTATTGAGAAACACAATAGGGCATGTGTTGGGTCTTGGGGTGCTTGAGATGGGTGTGATGTCACG
Source organism: Penium margaritaceum (assembly GCA_023375785.1). Lineage (NCBI taxonomy): Eukaryota > Viridiplantae > Streptophyta > Zygnematophyceae > Desmidiales > Peniaceae > Penium > Penium margaritaceum. The sequence continues at coordinate 68,562 of SZWC01010657.1, read as the reverse complement.
CATTGAGTGGGCACTTCACAAAACTCTTATGAGAAGTCGAGGGATTTTGATAATTTTACGACTGGCGACCTACAAACCATAGTTATCGTAGGAACGGAAAAATCCAGGCGGCGGACTCCTTGCCTTCGATGGAAGTGGGCGCTGTCGACCAGAGAGATACACTAACCTAATCCAACTGCGGAAAATCTGTGCACATTGCTTGCAAGTGGCGGAGTAGGCAACAGGAAAAAGAGGAGGAAGTTCCTGAAAAATGATTCAAAAATGGCAAAGGGCAAGAGTGAAAGGCGCAACTCTTGTCCCCACAGAGTGATCTACGCCAAACAATCATCCATCTAAAAAGCCCACATCGCCGTAGAGGGTTTATGAGATCACAAAGTTTGACAAGGGGTTCAAGGATGACTACCCGACAACATTGCTAAAAGTCCATCCTTGAAGATGCAAGAGTCGTATGACGTTACCGGCGCTATTGGATGGAGGAGCTTCGCAGAGCTTCGTGAGCATCAACATGGTTTGCAAAATCGGTTTGCAGACCAAAGCATGGGTGTTTGAAGGAAAACTGTCGACGGGAGACTGTAAACATGAAGAATCTGAAAAACCACTACGACCACAAGTGGGAGATCTACGGGGTGTAATGGTTTGGAGGACTTGTCGAATGAGCGATAAAAAAATCATCATCACCAGATTTCCTGTACCGGCACAATTTGCATTTTAACTGGAAAAGCGGTGACGTCTACATGGAAATTGATAGCGCCAAACAAGAACTTTTGCCTGCGAGATGCAAGCTGGCTGTGGAAGCGGTAGAGGTGGAAGCAGCAGAGGAAGCCGCGATAGCCGAGAAGTGACAACCTATGTAGCCAATACCGCCTAACGTGGGCAAGTACTGCATATGACAAGTGGCTCGTGCATGGCTTGTACGTCTTGAGCCAATGGAAGAAGCGGATGTGGAAGCAACTGACTCGCCATCGGCCTCATCAGCCTCATCGGTATCAACAAAGATCGTGATGGTACCCGAAGAGTTCACATCACTCATCCGGGAGTTCGGGGACTTCTTCCTTGACGAACTTCTGAGAACTCTACTTCCTCAACAATACATCAACCATCGCATTAAACTGAAGCCGGGTAGCAGATCCATAGTTCGAGGGGCCTATTGGTTGAGAAATCACGAACTGACCGAGCTGAAAAAGCAACTCAACGAGATGCTCAGTCAGGGGTTCATCCGTGCATCCATGGCATCATCCGCCACACCAGTACCGTTTTTAAAAATTAAAACTGGTGAAATGCGGATGTGCGTGGACTATCGGTCGTTGAACGACGGTATCATCAAGAACCATTATCCTCTGCCACGAGCAGGTGAGCTTTTTGATCAAACCAAGGGGCCCGAGTCTTTGGCAAAATTGTCTTATGCAACGGTTATCACCAGATACGCGTGTCAAATGCCAAGATGAAGAAGACGGTGTTCCGACCTTGCTACGGGCATTTTGAGTTCACGGTAATGCTGATTGGAATAACGAATGCCCCGGCAACGTTCATGGTGGCAATGAACAACATTGTTTCACCATACCATAATTGTGGAGGGGTGTACCTAGACAACATTCTGGTGTACAGGCGCACCCCATAGGAGCACGATGGACATCTTAAAAAAATCCTTGAAGCTTTACAAGGAGATAAAAATCTCGGAAAACTCACAAAATCGAGTTGTTGGGCCACGCATCTATGGTGGATGGATCACCATGGATCCATAAAAGGTGGTAGCAGTCGCTAATTGGCCGACGCCGAGCAACGTTCGAGAAGTTAAGTCTTTCTTGGGTTTTGTAACTACTATCGAAGATTTGTACAGGGCTACGCCCGAGTGTCAGCGGCTCTTTCCGACCTCACTCAAAAAGAAAACGAGTGGCTGTGGGGAGAAAGCAAACAAGAAGCATTCACTGCTTTGCAGATCGCTCTGACCTCATCGCCAGTGCTACGGTTAGCCAATCCGATGGTCGACTACGTCATGACCAAGGATGCGTCACACCGAGCCATTTGCGCATTCCTCCTACAAGAACACGACAATGGCAAGAAACCGGTCGCCTACATGTCTCGAAAACTATGAGGTCTGGAACGGAGCTACGCCATACACGACAAAGAAATGTTGGCGGTCGTGCTCGCGTTGAAGACATGGCGGTGTTACCTGGAGTGCTGCCAATGCATCATGGGCGCCGACCACAATGCATTAAAACATTTGAAAACGTAGCCGAACCTCAGTCGACTTCAAACCCAGTAGATGGAGTTCCTTGAATCCAGGTTTGACTACGACATCGAGTACTGGCCACGCAAAATCAGCCCGGGGGACGCACTCAGCCGTCGACCAGATTCAATGGCCGGCGTGGCGACACTACAACTACAGTGAGACCCATATCTTGAGCGGCTGTTTGCACGAGGCTACGACCACCACGGCGGATACAAAAAAAATAATGCACAATACTAGTGACGGTGATTCACTCGCCACGTGGTCGTTCTCCCGAACGACGAACTTCGCCGTATGCTACTCAAAGAGTGTCACGACAGAGGACCAGGTGGACACTTTGGAGAGGACAAGACGCTGAAGAAGCTCGCGAGTGACTATTGGTAGGACAAGATGCAATTTAATGTAACCAACTTCTGCAAGACTTGCAACACATGTCACCGACAAAAATCCCATGAGCAATTTGTAATGAAAATGAACGGTGAAACGTCCATTCACACGCCATAACTGGTGCAAATTGATGAATCGCTACGGCAGTAAAATTCATCTTTTGACAGCGTTTCATCCTCAAACCAATGGTCAAACCGAGCGAACAAATCAGACACTCGAACAAATTCTCCAAACACTAAAAAACCTCATGGGACAGATTGGGCACAAAAAGACCCAGCCGCCAAAATCGCATCTAATTCGGCAGTTTCTACCGCAACGGGCAAAACTCCGTTTGAAGTAGTGTATGGCAAAACTCCCGCCACACCAGCCGGACTACAAAGTTGTTGCAATGTTCCCGCGATCGATGTTCAATGCCGAGACTTCACAATTATCTGGGAGGAAACACAACAGACACTTGTGAAGACACAAGCAATGATGAAGTGAGCAGCTAACCAACATTGCAACAACGACATCTTCACCGCTAACAACGATGTCCTTGTTAGCTCAACAAACATCAAACTGCGCCGAGCCGACCATTTAAAGCTCAAACCCCAATGGTTGGGACCATTTGAGATCAAGCATATGCAAACCCTGTGGTTTCACAACTCAACCTCCCCGACACTCTGCAAGTTCATCTGGTGTTCCATGGCGGCAGACCCAAGCACTACTGAGACACTAAAGAGAGCTTCCCTAGTAGAGATGTCCCTCCCCCGCCTCCCGTTCAAGTGCACGAAGACACAAAGTACACCATTGAGGACATCCTTGACCATCGATGATGAGGCAAAACGATGAAGCATCTTATCAAGTGGCACGGCTACGACACGGTGCACAACAGCTTGGAACCCTATAACAACCCCCGAGACGTCGATCACCTCATCGACGGCTATTACTGCCATCACTGGGCCACATTTGTACGCGCTCTGGGACGTCGCGGCTAAATGTTGGTTTGTGTCCCACAAATCTGTTGTGACCTCTGGCCTCACTGCACACTTATCACACTGACGCAGGTGATTGATGTTGAAGTGACACTGTATTGACATCACCGCCCACGTGGTGTCGGCTTCCAAGGAGACCATCCAGAGAAAGATCCAGTGGATGCATCAGGGTCAACTCTAGCACAAGCTTGCATAAACCTGATTTACTGTTCACATTAGGTTTTCTAGTGGGACCGTGTGAGTCTCGTGTCCGGGTTGTTTCCTAGGTTTGTTGGGTTGCAGGTGTGATGATAATGTGAGGGTGAGGTCCGAGGTTCGGATCCCACTATGCGTGGATGCGAGCGAGGATGGGCTCAGCGCCTTCCCGCTAGTCACTCCGCTAGATCCCACTTTGGAACCCACCTTATCTCTTGCTTGTTACTTGTTCTTTGTGACTCTTTGCTTATCAAGCATCCATGGCATTTTGCCGCTAGCGTGCTTGGCTCGTGCTTCCGACTTCCCTTCCTCTCCCTCTCACTAGGATCCTTTATCCTCTGGTATCAGAGTAGTGGAGAGATGGGGTATTGAGCTTGCAAATTGAGGGCTCGATCCTCGTGTGCGGCCGGTCTCTGTCGTCACCACCGCTTCCGCCGCCGCTCGCGCCACTCGGAGCACGCTCGCTACTGAGTTGTTGTGGAGCACCTCCCACGGCAACTCCCTACCCGCACCCATCTTGTGGCGGGCAGTAGTAGGAGCAACGTACAGACACTCGCAGGTGTGTCCTTTATGCGCTCCCGTGGGACTACTCCCATCCACGAGTGCTGCAGATTTGTAGCTGCTACATCTATGGCAGCAACTTAAGCGGCAGCACTGTCACGTCTTGAGTTGCAGCCTTCTCACCCGCAACTACGACCACTAGAGCTGTAGCTACGGCGACATTAGTTACACTATGGAGCCAGCACCTGTAGCCACTGCTACCGCCACATTCTCCTTAATAGCTACCACAGATATGCACCCAGAGCTGCAGCTCTAGTTACAACTACAAGTCTAGTCGCCGGAGCCAAAGCAAACGCAGCCGCAAAAGTCGCAGCAGCTACATCTTTAGCAACTACATTCTGCGTAGTGGCAGCCGCTCACAGGCGCAACAGCTGCATTCTAAGCAACCGCATCCAAAGCAGCAACAGCCAGTTGTAGCTACAGCTGCTGAATTCTAAGCATCACCATTGTCATGTAATTTTGTCGTAGCATTCGACACCCACGACTACGAATGCGATAGCTGCAACTACGACGACAATAGATGCAATACGTGCCAACACCCGCAGCCGCTGCCACTACCACATTCTACTCAAAGGCTACCGTAGATAAACACCCGCAAAAACAACTCCAACCACCACCACAAGTCCGGCTACCGCGGCCAAAGTAACCGCAGCCGCATTAGCCATAGTAGCTGCATCGTAAGCAGCTGCATTCTACGTGGCAACAGCTAGATCTAACCAGCAGCTACTTGCATTCTACGTAGCAGCAGCCACTCTAAGTTGCAGCCGCTTGTATCCTCAGCAATTGCACTCTCGGCCACGTTGCAGCAAGTGCTGCAGTGCAGCAGTTCCACACATTGTGGCAGCCTTATTGCCTTTGTGCTACTGGTGTATCTGACTACGCCAGCTCCACTACTCCGGTGGTGCGGCAGCTGCCATGCTGGCAAATTCTGACAGTCCAGGCGCGTTCCCGTGTGGTGGATACTACGGAGAGGGGACGCTGCCTCGCCACAAACGTCGTTGCAAAGGCATGAGCAGCGACCGGGCATCCGAGTCTGCCTCAACAATAATTACACGAGCTTCACATCATCGTCTAGTAAGTGTCTCCCCAACCCCTTTGTCTGGGGGGGATCCTTTGCCGCACGTCAACTCGGAGGTTGTCGCTTCCCAACTATACAGAGCACTAATACAAGACATCCTTAGCCTTGTAGGTGCTCTTACACGTACCACTTCAGCTATCATAGATGTAGTTGCAGTAGCTGTAGCTACATTTTCCGCAGCCGCTAGAGTTTCGCGTGCTCCTGCATCAACTTCCGCCAAGCACTCCATCAAGGCGTACACAGAGGCCGCAACCGTCATTCGACCCATTACTGCAGCTACTACTAACATCTACACTCAAATCTCAACAGCAGCATCTTCCATTGCATCGGCGATGGCCTCAACTGCATTAGCTATAGCTGCTGCTGCATCATCCATTTGCACTTTTACGTCAGCCGTCGTCGCAATCGTCACATCTGCCCCAACTGTCGGCTCCAGCTTAGTCACTGCGGCTAATTCCGTTGCGGCCGTCCTTATCAATCTCGGTGCCGCCTTCAATGCTGGGGCTCTTGCTCTTGTGGTTCTAGTCGCATCTACAGTCGCCATCCTTTCTGCAGCCACCGCAACTGTAGTCACACATCTCCTCGCCTTCCTACGTAGCCCATCATCTTGACTCCATTACTCCGCACTGTACTTGCTTGCATTCCTTTCTTGCCTTGTGTGCGGTGGCTTGTCTTGTATGACTTAGGATGGGTTGTCCTGCAGCATTATTATCCCTTGCCTCAAATAACCCATTTTTCCCACGCCCACTGGGGTTGGGGAAACTCTGCCAAAATCTGTCCAGCAGACCCCACACGTTGTCACCATGCCTGGTGACAACGAGTCAGTCATTGCGACCCTTCAGCGCCAGCTAGCCCTCCCTCGCGAGGCCCAACAAGAGGCGAAGGATCATCTTAAGCTTGTTGAGGACAATCTCGCTGCTTTTTCTGATGAAGTAGCCACTATTGTACTTTGCCGCCTCCCTGTTGCGTCTGCTGTTCCCCCTTACAGATCTAACCCCACTATTCTTTGATGAAAACCTCTCCCCTTGCAATCGTCTGTGCCCCCTTTTTGGGGTTTCAGCACTGTCTAAAGCTTGGTGTTTTTGGGACCCTATCCGTCAGCGTGTCGTCGAGACTCGTGATGTACTGTTCTTTGAGTCCGTCTTCCTTTGCGATCTCGGTCGCCTATCCCATGACTCCTCTCTCCTCTCTCTCTCTCTCTCTCTCTCACTCTCTCTCTCTCTCTCTTGGCTGAGGGGGGATGCCGATCCTACCCGTTCGGCGGTCCCTGTTGCCGCACCGCAACTTTCACCCTCGTTGTCGTCTTCGTCGTCAGGGCCTGTTCCTACCTTCACTGTGCCCTCTTCCTCTAATGTGTCGTCCAATCCCTCTGACATACCATCGTCTCCGATCACTGACTCCGCTCAGTCTACCTCGTCTCCCGCTGTCCCATCCAGCCCAGGCACCCCTCCGGTTGCCCCTTCCCCCGCGACCTCTCCCGTCCGAGTGCCTGACCCGCCTCTGTACGTCCCGATTGGTTCAGCCCCTGTCTCTCCCTTCATCCGGGGTGGGCGTCTTCGTGCCTCACCCCACCGCTCTAACACCTCCACGATCGAGGCACACCCTCCTCCGTCTCAGCCTGCATCTCAGCCTGCCCACTCGCCTGTTCTCCCCACCGGCACGGACGCGTTGGGCTTGGCTACTGGGGCCGTCCATCCCAATTCTGTCCTCGGCTACACGCTCCTTGTCTCTAAGCATGAGTGGGCCTTGGAAGCTGCTGTCTTGAGCAGCATTGTAGAGTGTCACGCCACGTCGGTTACCACTGCCTTGCTCCCGGAACCAACCACTGTACGTCAAGCCCGTGCAGCCTTCGATGCCCAGCAGTGGGAGGCTGTAATGCATGATGAGCTCAACGTCCTTGATGCCCATTCGGTCTTTGAGCTTGTTGATCTATTGGCCGGGGACAAAGCCATCGATGTTCGTTTTGTCTTTCGGCGCTAGTACAAGTCCAATGGTGCATTCGACAAACACACACGCCTCACGGCAAAGAGATTCTCCCAGGTCACCGGCGTCGACTTTGCCGAGTCGCTCGCACCGGTCAGGCGGTGCACCACTGTCAGAGCATTGTGGAGTCTTATGGCTCACCACAAATGGGAGTTAGAGCACATGGATGTGAAAAATGCATTCATCCATGGAGAGCTGGATGAGGAGATCTACATGGTCTAGCATCCCGACTTTTCCGACGGCACTGATCGAGTCTGGTGACTGCGGAAGGCTCTCTATGGCCTGAAGCAGTCGCCACTGTGCTGGAACCAAGATAACACTTCCACTCTTGAGAAAGGAGACTGCCAACGTAGTATAATGGACCCATCACTCTTCGTCTGTCTACCCTCTGTCCCATTCTTCATTATCCTCATCTATATGGATGATCTGTTGATAGCATCACCTAGTCAGGCTGTTGTTCAATCAGTTAAGACGCTCTTGTAGTCCACGTACAAGATGAAAGACTTGGGCCCTGCTCGCGTCTTCTTGGGCATGGAACTTGAGCGTGATTGTTCACTTTGCACACTCCATGTTCATTAGGATGCGTACGTCCGCAGTATGGGAGTGGTTTTCTTCACTGCTTGGGTCCACACCCACTGTGTCCACGCCCATGACCCGAACAGGTCAGAGGCTGCTGAAAACACTGGATGTGTCAAAGCTGGGGGAGACAGTCAATGTGATCAATTATCTCCGCGTCATCGGGTCACTGATGTACCCGGCGATTACAACCAGGGCAGATGCCGCCTTCTCTGTGAACTTCCTGGCTCAGTTCTCCCAGGCTTCTTGAGCCCGACACATGGAGGTTGCTCTGCGCGTTGTCAGATACGCACTCTCCACTGCCTTCACTGGATTGTGCTATCGCGCACAACCATCCATTGTCGTGGATGTATAAAAAGGGAACGGCTGGGCACATGACACAAACGCACGCAACTGTACGGGTTACATCTTCTTATTGAGGGACTCCTATGTCGTGGAAGAGTGGTAAGAAGAGTTGTGTGGCTCGCAGGTCTCGTGGGGCTGAGTATGCTGCTCTCGGCGCAAGCACTTGCGAGAGTGTATGGCTGTGTTTCTTGCTATGCAGTGTCCTTATCCGCTGCATCACATTGTGCTATGACAACCAAAGCACTAAGGCAATTGCTGAACATGATAGCATGCATCACACACACGAAGCACATCAATGTTGAGCATCATTTTGTGCGTGAGCGCATTGCTACAGGTGATGTCCAGGTCGTCTGGGTTGATACACGACACCAGGGAGCAGACTTCCAGAAGAAGGCACTCAGTAGTAACATCTTTAAGGCGCTGCATATGCTGTTGGTCTGTCGTGTCCATGTGGTGATCCTGGGTGAATGATTGTTCCTAGTGCGTGTACATTTGTATGTCACTCCTCGTGACACTCGTTTGTGACCGTGAGTTCGTATAGTTGTGCGTCAGCTATGGGTCATGGGAGAGTGTTGGTTTGTGTCCTACAAATCTGTTGTGACCTCTGGCCTTGCTATACACTCATTACACTGACGCAGGTGATTGATTGTGAAGTGACAATGGCGCTGTTGTCACCGCCCACGTGGTGTCGGCTCCCAAGGAGACCATCCAAAGCCACATCCAGTGGATGCATCAGGGTTATCTCTAGCACAGGCTTGCATAAACCTGATTTATTGTTGACACTAGGTTTTCTAGTGGGATTGTGTGAGTCTTGTGTTCGGGTTGTTTCTTGGGTTTCCTGGGCTGCAGGTGTGAGGATAATGCATGGGTGAGGTTTGAGGTTCGGATCCCATTGAGCGTGGGTGCGAGCGAGGATGAGCTCGCCGCCCGCCCGCTGGTCACCCCGCTAGCTTGTGCTTTGGAACCCAGCTCCTCTCTCGCTTGTTACTCGTTCTTCGCGACTCTTTGCTAATCAAGCATGCATGGCGTTTTGCCTCTAGTGTGCTTGGCTCGTGCTTCCCGATTCCCTCGCTCTCCCTCCCAGTAGGATCCTCTATCCTCACTAAAGGGGTGGGGGGGGCGGAAGTGTCACATACCAGACGTACACGAGTCCCTACTCGAATGGGCAATTCTGTTATTACACAAACAGCCCATCGCGTTTCGAGACCGCGATGTTCACGCCGACTGTCAAGGGCAAACCGGCCAACTGCCGTCGCCTGAAGTGAATCTTCCCAAACATTCTGACAACTTTGACTTCTCTCGCGAATCCATGACAGAATTATCAGGACCTTATGGTGGAATTCTCGATGCATCGAGACGAATTTGGATTTATTAAGATGCATATTGCATCTTTACGGTTGATTCTAGAAGACCCTCAACTTGTTGGTGGACCTTATCGAATCGGAACACGTACAACGCGACTCCGCATGCGACGCTGAACGATCAGCCCAATCACCCCGACTATGTCTCATTCGTAACTGGACACTTGTATATATGTATTCGATCATTTCGACACTTGTCATCGAAGTAAACTTACGGCTGATTGTAAACTCCTCGTCTCCCAAATTATGAATTGTCTTCTGCCCCACAATTTCTACCTGTGCACCATCTACGCCCCGTTCAGCATAACAAGAGCCTCATGTCTGTCTGGAACGTGACAGGTGGGGACCTTAGGTTGAGTTGGTAGCTTGTGAAATTCCCCAAACGAGGGGTCACTCATCAGGTTTGCTCCTAAGCGGAGTTAGAAGTGATGCGGCCATTGGTACCCGGTAGGTTCCATTCGCCAGCATCGCCGCAGCTCGTCTGGCGTGGGTTTCACGGTGCTACTCCACCGCTGGGTGCTGGTGACTCGCCGGAGGCCTCGTCGTTCACACCGCCTTCCACTGTGTCTTCGCGCCTGCCAGATCGCGCACCTGCGTCCTCTGCGTCTCTACATCAGTCGCGGGCAGTCAACTTTCCTGTGTCGGCCACCCATCCCCACCTTCCTCCGCAGCAGAACCGCCGGGACTCGTTGTCGCACTATCTTCCTCCAATCCGACTCGCAGTCCTCGAACAATGAATCCGGAATAGTAAGCCGTCACCTATGCTCATGGTATCCTCCCCGTACGCTGACCGGGGATCTGCCTATGTATCGCTCAACCTCTCCATCGCAAGCGCACGCCGTCAGCCATTCACAGATGTTGGACATCAAGGCATTGCCATTGCCATTGCCATTGCCATTGCCATTGCCGGTGGCATCGTCATTGCCGGCGCCGTTTGCATAGCCATTGCCGTTGCCCTTGCCGTTGCCAGTTGCCATTGCCATTGCCATTGCCGTTACCATTGCCGTTGCCACTGCTGAGGTCTGTGGGTCTCCTTGCATCCCCGCCGTTGCTCTCTCTGGCGGGGAGCGGCAAAGCATCGGCAAGCACAGTGTCAGCGCCGGTCTGACCGGCTCTCTTTCGTTCTCCCTCCTCTCTGCCGACTTCGCACTTCCCACTGCCCATTACTTCACTCCCCACCGATGCTTGCTCGAACCACCTGTGTCTCTGCATGTGCATGTGCATGTGCATGTGCATGTGCATGTGCATGTGCATGTGCATGTGCATGTGCATGTGGATGTGCATATGCATATGCATGTGCATGTCCATGTCCATGTGCATGTGCATGTGCATTTGCATGTGCATGTGCATGTCCATGTGCATGTGCATGTGCATGTGCATGTGCAATGTGCAATGTGCAGCGACTACCTCTTCAAGCTGCTGCTCATTGGCGACTCTGGAGTGGGCAAGTCGTGTCTCCTTCTTCGCTTTGCGGTGAGTGCGCAACACACCAAAACCGGATCCCAGTTGTGCCCCCCGTTCGCAGCCTTGCGGATTTGGACCCGAGCGGCTCTTCAGCCAGGAGCTGCAGGGCGTGACGAGGAGGCGCTTGCTACTCGCCGCACGTCCTGTTGGGGGGTAGGGCAGTGGCGGCAGCGGCAGCGGACGCAGCGGCTGCGGAAGCAGCTGGCGGTGGAAGCAGTAGACGGCCGCGCCGGCTGCAGCTGCCATAGCAGTATCCAGTGTGCACATACACTGTCGGTGTTGTGGAGGGAGTCCAAGTGCAGTCTGCTGTGCCTGGTGCTCACTGTTCTGAATGACGACTGATGGGCCCGCCTGACCCACCCAGGGTCCTGGACCTGGTCTAGGACTCTACCTGTGTGCCCCTGCTCGGCATCTGGCTGGGGAGGGAGGGAAGTGATCGTGGTCTTGAGGATGGGGAGTCCTCTCCTCTGCCAGTTTCTGGTCAACAGGGCGGTTGGCCTAGGGCAGGCAGTACAAGCGCTGTGGATGACGATGCACGCTGAAACGGGTAGTGAGTGCATGCAACCTCCGTTTTTGGTCGACGGGTTCTCGAGGTGGGGATGCACGCTCATTCTCCTGTCCAACGGGTTCCTGTCGTGGGCTTTCCCAGCTTTCTTTTTTTCTTTTTTTCCAGTTTAACAGGTTGGCATGTGCTCTGGGCTTGCTCGGTGAGCATCGGCCTGGAGAGTGCGTCCGCTGCCCTTGCGACATGGCCGTACAGATGTGCCAATCCTTAGGCATGGTCGTGTGGATGTGCAAGGCCTTGGGCATGGTGGTGTCGATTTTCTTGTCCATGCTCGTGGTGGTGTGAATGTGCCAGTCCATGCGCATGACAGAAGGCCAAGATGGCTCTTTGTTCTGAATTCGGGAAGCATGCGCTCTGGAATTCCACACCGATTCCCGAGGACCATGGGAGCTCAATGTGTCCTGATCCAGTCTGTGCCACGAAACGTCCACCTGCACCGACCTGTGCTGAGACACATGGGGGCTTCAGCTCCCATGCTTTAACTTCAGCTCCTCGCCAGCTATGTATGGATTGATCATCGTCCCCGACACAGCAAATATTTTTGTGATTACTTGCAAGCATCCTAGCCCATACATATTGAACAGCGTTAGTATCTTGATATTGATCAATTAAAATGTATTTAAATTTACTTTGGTAATATTTAAGAACCTCAGGATTATTGATGAGTAATTGATTGCAGTATAATAATAGATCACCAAAGTCGGCAACATTGGACTCCTTTAGGATTTTTTGATATTTTTGATAAATAAGATAGGCAAGTTGTGATTCAGGAGTAGTAGTATCAGAGCTGCTAACCTTTTCAGGTATGACCCCTTGATCTTTCCATTTAGAAATAATAACATGCAGTAATTTAGGGGGATGCAAGCAAGCAAGCAAGCGAGCAAGCAAGGAACCAAGCAAGCATGCAAGCAAGCAAGCAAGCGAGCCAGTGTGCAAGGAATCCAGTTGAGTCAGAACACGACCTTGCTCGCTCTGGCGATACATGCTAAGGCGAGGCCCGCCATGGCAGGACAAGGCAATGGCGAGCTTTCGTGCGTCATCCGCTGTTCGCTGCCCTAAGTCTCTCAGACTCTCAGACTGGCTATATGTAGAGGCGCCCAAGAAAGCTGAAGCTGCTGTAACTCGTGNGCGTGTGTGTGTGTGTGTGTGTGTGTGTGTGTGTGTGTGTGTTCCCTCGTTAACTTTGGAAGCAGCTGCGTGAATTGCTGTGCAGCAGCTCATGCCTTCAACCTCACGTTGTTGTCGCCCCCCTCCTTTTCTGTTTCTCTTTTGTTCGCTCTTTCTGCTTGTCTTGCTAACTTTCCGTGTTTCTGCTTTTGGGGTCGACCCGTCTGTTTGCAGGATGACTCGTACCTCGAGAGCTACATCAGCACCATCGGGGTGGACTTTGTGAGTCTGCATGGATTTCTGGCTTGCATGCTATGCCCCAGCGTTCATGCGCATGAATGCATGTGATGTGTGCGTGTGGAAGCGTGCACATCCGTGCATGTGTGGGATGGAAGAGCTCTTTGTTGTGCCGCCGCTACTGCAGGCATGGCCACCAAAATCACCACCACCACTGCCACTGCTGCCGCCGCCACCGTAGCCACCCCTGCCACCGCCGGTTCTGGCGCCGCCGCTGCTGCCGCCGCCGCTGCTGCCGCCGCCGCCTCCGCCACTGCTGTCAGCGCTGCGGGCGCCATCACTGGCCCTGCCGCCGCTGCCGCCGCAGCTGCCGCTGCCGCCGCCGCCGCTGCCGCCGTCGCTGCCCCTGCCGGCGCCGCCGCTGCCGCCACCGCCGCCGCTGCCGCCACCGCCGCCGCTGCTTCGGCCGCCGTAGCTGCCGCCGCCGCCGCCGCCGCCGCCACCACTCCCGCCGTCGCTGCCGCTGCCGCCGCCGCCACCGCCGCCGCCGCCGCCGCCGCTGCCGCTGCCACCGCCGCCGCCGCTGCCGCTGTCGCTGCCGCCGCTGTCGCCACCACCACTACCACCACCACCACCACCACCACCACCATCACCACCATCACCACCACCACCACTGACGGGGCCACCACCACCCACCCACGCCATCCAACCCAATCGCCCTCCGCCAATAGCAAGGCTGACAGCAGCTTCTCTAGGAGAAACAGGAGCAGCAACAGGAGCAGTTGGAGGAGGAAGGGAATCGGTAAGATAGGACAAGGCCACAGGAATAGCAGCAGGGGCAACTGCAGCAGCAGAAGAGACCTGCCGCTTCTGCTGAACATGAGCTGCTTCGGTTATGGAACGGCGTGTGCAATCTTGGCATCCGCAGCAAGTATGTTTGTGTTGGCAATGAACTTGATGTCAAGAGCAAATACTGTTTCACCAGCAGAAGTGGCATCAGCGCTGCTGACGCAGCAGCACCCGATTTGGCGTCACCAGCAGAGAGGATGTCTCAGTAGCACGAATCGGGGTTGGGGTAGGAATGACGAGAGGAATGTCTGCGGTGTCGGCAGAGAACATGGGGTCGCAGCGGAAATGGTGCCTGCTGCAGAAGTGGTGTTGACGGCTTTCGGGGATGTTTGATGCCACGTTCTGTATCTGTTTGTCACTCTCTCTCTCTCTCTCTCTCTCTCTCTCTCTCCCTGAAGCGCCCTGTAACCTCCCACCCTGTAACCTCCCACCCTGTAACCTCCCACCCTGTAACCTCCCATGGCACCTACGAACTCATTGGTTGGATTGGATCTCTCCTCCTACCGCTGATTCTGCCTGTCCTGTTGCTGCCGTTCTGCAGCTGCTCATTCTCCTACGTTCCTTTTCCTCAGCCTCGTTCTCCTTGTCCTGCTCCCTGTCATCGTTGTCATCATCGTCGACATCATCCTTGTTGTCCTTGTCGGCGCCGCCGCCGCTGTCACCACCGCCGCCGTTGTCCTTGTCATCGTCGTCGTCGTCGTCATCGTCGTTGTCGTCGTCGTCGCTGTCGTCGTTGTTGTCGTCGTCCTTGTCGTCGTTGTGGTCGCCGCCGCCGCCGCTGTCGTCATTGTCGTGGTCGTCGTCATGGTCGTGGTTGTCGTCGTGGTCGTCGTCGACGTCGTCGTCGTCGTCGTCGTCGTGGTCGTGGTCGTCGTCGTTTTCGTCGTCGTCGTCGTCGTCGTCGTCGTCGTCGTCGTCGTCGTCGTCGTCGTGGTCGTCGTCGTCGTCGACGTCGTCAACGTTGTCGTCATCGTCGTCGTCGTCGTCGTCGTCGTCGTCGTCGTCGATGTCGTAGTCGTTGCCGTCGTCCCCGTCATTGTCGTCGTCGTTGTCGTCGACCTCATCCTCATCCTAGTCCTTGACCTAATCCTCC
>SZWC01010657.1:8861-38616 GCA_023375785.1 Penium margaritaceum | reverse complement strand
GGTGGTGGTGGTGGTGGCGGTGGTGGTGGTGGTGGTGGCGGTGTTGGTGGTGGTGGTGGTGGTGGTGGTCGTGGTGGTGGCAGTGGTGGTGGCGGTGACTGCGACAGGAGCACCAACCGACAAGGGCAGGGGTGTCACTGCTGCCAGCGCCGTCGCCAACGCAACCACCACTGGTCAGGAGGACGACGATGACGACAAGAAGAATGACAGCAGCAACTGCAAAGCCGTAAATCCATTGACTTGGCAAAGGAGGACATGAACACAGCCGAGTCGTTGCAACACTCCTATGAAGCTCCACAGATGAACAGAAGTGATAGAAGCAAAAGGTGAGTGGACTCACCTACGCGCACGCTGTTGGGGAACTTGACTATGAGGGCACCTATACACTCCTGCAAACAAGGAGAAGGAGAGCAATGAGGGTCAGGGGAGAGGAGGAGGAGGAGGAGGAGGAGGAGGAGGAGTAGGAGGAGGAGGAGGAGGAGGAGGAGGAGGGAAGAAGATGAAGTTGGAGGAAGGGATCTTAATTTTGCTATTTTTCAAAAACATAAGAGCAAAATTTCGGGCGAAAAATTGCCCTAAACATGACTAAAGCTTTGAAATTACACTGAGAAATTAATTTCTGACTTGTCAAATAAATGGTGCAAGCAACCCTGAGTCAATTCGGGTGTTCGAAGTGTCTACACCACTGCTTCTAAGAAGGGTTTGTACTGAATGTGGGGGAAAATGACCGAAAGGTGCCATATGAATGGATTTCTAAAAAACCTAAACAGAGTTTTAAAGTTTGGGTGTCAATTTCGCTGTTTTCCTCTGTTTTTCATGACCGACATTTCGGCCGAAATGGCTACACCAAAAATTTCCCCAGCGAAATCAAAATCATAGGTTGGAGGAGGAGGTGGAGGAGGAGAAGAAGGAAAAGAAAAAGGAGAACAAGAAGAAGGAGCAGCCTTAATCTGATCAGTGGTGTTGACCAAGTAGCCAATGTTTTTGGTGGCTTGCAAAGAGTTAAGTGAAGGGACGAAGTATCGTGGAGACCCTTATGGTGAAGAGGAGGGAAGGAGGATGATAGGCAGAACACGGTTCGACAGCGGAGCACTCATCGGAACGCAACGACTGCAACGGTGCGATTCCTACCCACTGACCTTTGCTGCGTCCAAGCTGTTGCAGTCCATGGCGGCAATTGCCACCTGCTCCAGTAGATCCCACACTGCACAAGTCATGATCGACGTATCCCGTTGCAGCCGCCCACAGCAGGTTGGGATTGATGCATAGTGCATGCAAAAACATAAGTTATGAAGTTGGGGACAACAGGCCTCGAGGAGGAGGAGAACATGGACGAGGAGGAGGAAGTGGAGGAGGAGGAGGACGGAGAGGAGGAGGAGGAGCAGGAGGAGGAGGAGGGGGGGGAGGAGGGGGGGGAGGAGGGGGGGGAGGAGGGGGGGGAGGAGGGGGGGGAGGAGGGGGGGGAGGAGGGGGGGGAGGAGGGGGGGGAGGAGGGGGGGGAGGAGGGGGGGGAGGAGGGGGGGGAGGAGGGGGGGGAGGAGGGGGGGGAGGAGGGGGGGGAGGAGGGGGGGGAGGAGGGGGGGGAGGAGGGGGGGGAGGAGGGGGGGGAGGAGGGGGGGGAGGAGGGGGGGGAGGAGGGGGGGGAGGAGGGGGGGGAGGAGGGGGGGGAGGAGGGGGGGGAGGAGGGGGGGGAGGAGGGGGGGGAGGAGGGGGGGGAGGAGGGGGGGGAGGAGGGGGGGGAGGAGGGGGGGGAGGAGGGGGGGGAGGAGGGGGGGGAGGAGGGGGGGGAGGAGGGGGGGGAGGAGGGGGGGGAGGAGGGGGGGGAGGAGGGGGGGGAGGAGGGGGGGGAGGAGGGGGGGGAGGAGGGGGGGGAGGAGGGGGGGGAGGAGGGGGGGGAGGAGGGGGGGGAGGAGGGGGGGGAGGAGGGGGGGGAGGAGGGGGGGGAGGAGGGGGGGGAGGAGGGGGGGGAGGAGGGGGGGGAGGAGGGGGGGGAGGAGGGGGGGGAGGAGGGGGGGGAGGAGGGGGGGGAGGAGGGGGGGGATGGGGAGACGAAGGCAGGGGAGAGGAGGAGGAGCATGGCTTGACCAAGTCCGTGTTTGATCTGGTGTGTAGGACGTGTGGGGTCGTGACGGGAAAATGCAGAAGACATCACCCGGGCGAATGCTTCAACCAGCGCATGTGCGCTGGCTGTTGGGCGAAATGATTCAAGAGGGTTAGTAATACTGCGGTTATTGGTAGGCATCATGACTGCCAAAAAAAGAGAAAATGATTCATAGAAGTTAATTGCAGGACGACTGTATGCTTTTCGACAAAGCAGTGCAAAATGAAGCAGAGCGGCTCCGTCATCTGCCTCCGTCCAGCCGAGCTCCTCCTCCATCCCTTTCCCCCGCCAGACCCTCACCTTCATCCCCGAGCTTCTGGCGTGCACTTTTGTCGTTTAGCACGGACAGCCCCACGCGCGCCACAGCCTCCGAGCGCCGCAGCTGCAGCTTACGCACCAGCCGCAGGTACCGCAGCCTGGTGCCCAAATCCGCGTCTAACCCCCCTCCTACTCCTCCTACACCTCCCCCATCTAACCCCCCTTTGAGAGGGGCCACGGCTTTCTCGAGGGTCAGCAGCTCCTCCGCCTCCGTCGCCGTCACCATGGCTGGCTGATCGCTGGCAGAGGAAGGACCCCAGGCGGCAGCACTGCAGCAGGTGGAGCAGCTGTCTCAACCGGCGCCCGCCACTTGAACGTGGTTGGGTGAGGCAGGGGGAAACAGGGGGCGGGTGTACCCTTCGTGCTCGCTCCCAGCCCAACTCGTAGCATGTGATCAGGCCCTCAGTCGATCGCCCTTGGGTGTGGATCAAGGTCCGATCCAGAAATCGACAATTTGAAGCCGATCTCGTTCCAGGGCAAACGAAAAGTTCGAGCCTGGTCTCGCTGACCTGGTCGTCTAGTTTGCTACGGGATTACGACGTCACTAACATTTTCCTTCCTGGTTGATCACAGAAAAACAGTTGTGGAGGTACGCCTTACATTTCCGATTATCATAATCAACTGATCCACAGATGGATAAAGTTGTGGACCCCCTCATACTAAGATGAATAAGTCAGTGTTTTCTCGAGTTTCACACAAAGAATTCATGTAAACATTCTTCCATTCATTATTCTGTTAACTTGCTCCAAAAGGTTTTCAAATTGAACATTCAAGTGTCATGGCGAGTCGAGTCACCAACCTAACAACTTGAACATGGCATTCCATTGCGCTTTGAACACGCAAAATGAATAAAACACGTGTTCCATGTTAGAAATTCAGGTCCAACAATTGAATCTTGGCCAAAAAAGTTGCACACAATAACTCATTATGTTCTTATCATGGAACCTTGCAAATCATATGAAGTTATGTCGTGGCCAATTACTTATGGGTATTTTTTCCACATGAGAAAAGAACCCATAACCAATCATTCTCCTCCCAAACTACAAGACATGCCACATGCTCTTACTTGATTAATCTGATCTCGCAAAAGTTGCTGTTCAAACCAACATCTCATTGGTTCATTTTGAAACCGTACTGAAAAAATGCACTAGTGTGACAAGGTGTTATGATTTTTTTTGGCTTTATGCTAGTCCAGGGGGTAAAATCGCAAGGTTCCCAACGTTCCCATGTGTTATGAGAAGGTGTTACGATCCCGTTCCTTGATTTCAATGTGAACAAATTGCACTTAGAGCATACAATTCTAGATTAGAATACAGAAAAACCAAGTGCACACGTTAAAATGTGAAACTCTACTTAGATTGGTGTGACACGGACACGTTAAGGGCATTCAAGGGAAAGACCCCCATTCCATAGCATCTTGAAGTATTAATAAAAAACCATACAGAGAAAATGTTTTTTTGAAATAAATAGGAAATTAAAAGATACACCATACACACCTCCCAAATTTCACTTAATTTTGCAACCCAATTCATTAATATTTCATTCACTTAAACTTTAATTAATTTTCTTTCACATACCGTAGTGAATTATGATTTTACCTTCTGAAATAGTTTACAACTCGTACTCTTGATTCGCCATCAGGAACAATTAACTTTCTGTTTTTGAATTGGAATAAACTAATTCAGATTGTTGTTCAGAATTTGTGTTTTTTACGCTTTCAAGTGGTCTGTTTCGACTCTTTCCCACACATTTCTTGGTGATGTCAAGCACAAGAAATTTCACAATTGCGTGGCTGACGGGGTTCACACAATCGCATTTTGGATTTTTCTCAGTCCTCGAGGGCCAAACAGAACCTCAAATAAATAAAATGTTTTCTTTTTTAGGTCAAAATATCCTAAGCAGAGCCAAATTAATGAATTTGTCGTCCCCAAATAATTTTTTAATATCAAAATAAGAATTACTAGGGTATGTATGTGTTGAAAAAACCATTTCTATGACAAAAAAAACAAATATGTAAATTGAATGAAAATTTGTATACATTTCATGTTTAGAATGGTAATGTTTTCTATTTATTAACTTGTATTCCTCTTTCATATGAGTCCCTCTTGTCGGAGTATAGTGAAAACTACTTTGAATTTATGCTTCCGCCTGAAGAAGTCACATTCTCATTTGGAGCCTTCTATAGCAAGTTACAAATTTGTTTTGTGGTTTACCAGGAGAATTCCTAGGGGAAATTTCCTTTGTATTGGCCAAATAATATCTGGTTTTGAGTATAAATGGTTGTGTTTACGACCCGGATGTGTATAGTTGGTCCAGCATCGTGGAGGAAAAACCTCGCCCACCTAGCTTGTTGACATTTTTGGAGCCTACAGTGAAGAATTCGCTGTATGGTCTGATGAAGCAATTGGGTCTTGTTGTTGTCCAGGACCTCTATGCCTAGTAAGCAAACCTTGTACTGCAATGTGCGAAAGTGGAAGACTTGGATTCATTTTGTAAAGAAAAAACACTACTAAGTACAAGTATGGTACAAGGAGATAGCGGCAAAGCATAGCTCAGCTCAATGCTCTAACAGAACCTGCCCCATCCAAGGGCTCAAGACCTTGCCAAGCCATCAAGTCTGTCCTTACAAGCGTCTCAGCACGGTCACCATACTTTCACGTTAAATGGCCTCTTGGTTGTCAAGGTAGCCTCCTCTCTACCCTGGCAACTGTTAGAGTGAGCGATAAGTGCACTAAGAGACAGCTTTGACATGGCGCAGTTGAATCGACAATCGGAGGTTTGTGCATAAAGTTGCGATTTTGTATCCGTAAACATTCGAGTGCGGCTCGACCAGGAATTCCAAATGTACAAGTTTGATTTAATTCTGGCATCCAGCTCCCAGGGGTGAAAGGAGCCATGGATGTGTATGCCTGCTGGCCCAGCTTGGTAACTATTTGCGTAGTGCAAGTAAGCATTGATCAGTACTGGGCCCCAACCAGTCAGGATGGGGCTACACCTGACTTGACTGATAGGACCACTTACATAAGCACATCCAAGCAAGGCTTTAGAGTAGGGACCACTCTACATCAGGTGGTGCATTTACAACTTAACATTGCATCAACTACCACATGTATGACTAAGCAGCTGCATCAGCTTCTACATGCTCCATTCAGTAGTTGCATGCGGATAGAAGAGTGGGGACCGCCTTGCGTCAGTGGTAACATGCACGACTTAGAGCTGGGACCACGACCAAGTTGCTTGCATTTGGGATGATTCCTTGAGAAGGAAGGTGCGTGCCTTAGACCGGGAAGATTCCTTGAGGAGGAAGCTAAAACCTTGTAGCAAGAAGCTTCCTTTTGGCATAGTGTAGCTGGTTAACTTGTTAGGATCCCAATAACAAGTAGACTACAGGAAGTCAGTCTAGTAACTCAATAATCAACTTAGCAAGCAAACCCAACAACTAGACTAGTAGTCCATCTCTTCTAACCAACACCTCATACCAGGACTCTGCAATCGCTCTCATCTAAAATCCCTAGTAAGTTAGATAACAATATGCAAGCATGGGTAAGAGGACGCCCTTGAATACCAGAAGGCCTGATGACCTCGCTCTTGTGGCTTGACTACATGCAAGACACAATCTGCCTAGCTTGATTCGTCTTTCTTGATGGTGCATATTTGTTGGCCAGGAGTTGTGTCTAGCCGTGAGAGCCCAGAGTTAGTGTCTAACCTCACATCTGCTTTATAGAGCTGATTTTTATACAGAATTAGACTTTGTTAGAGTCTCCCTCTGTTAACCAACTGTATTTGGTAGTGCCCTGTCAGTCTGGTTAGGAGGATTTAGAAGCTATGTATCTTGTTGGACTTCCCCTCTCTCAACCTATTAATCCTGGCAACACTTTGCCAGCTTGACTAGGAGGGTTAGAAGTCTTTTGAAGACCCAATAAGTCTGAAAGTGGCTGCCATCATGGAGAGGAGGCTGCCCTCAAAACATGCAGGCCATTTCAATTGAAAGTATGGTCAATGTGCTGAAACCCTTGCAACGAGAGCCTTGACATCCTAGCAAGGTGTTGCGTCCTTGGATGGGGCAAGTTCCGTCGGAGCATTCGGTTGAGTTGTGCTTTGCCACTGTGTCCGTGTTCCATACTTGTACTTGATAGTATTTTTCCATTACAAGTTGAATCTAAGTCTTCTACTTTTGCAGATTGGAGAACAAGGTTTTCTTGCGGGGCACAGAGATCTTGAACAATAGCATGACCCCCTTGCTACATCAAAGGGTGGTGTGAATTGGTCACTACAGGCTCCAAATCTTGAAGAACAGCCACTATTAGACATACGGGGTCCTTGTGTTGGGTTTTACAATGGTGGCACATGCGGGGGAATAGCCAGTGCCTCATCGCGGAGCCTCCAGTACAACAAGGGGGTCCTTGCTGCTCCAAGATCTTTTTGTGTGTCCAGCAAACTTAGCGGAAGTCAAAATGTGGAATAGAATCTTGTTAAATGTACAATGTACAAGTACAAGATGTGTCCATCAAACAAAGTAAACAGAGCTCAGCTCCATGCTCTGACGTATCTCCTGGCCCCAAACTAGGGCGCAACGCCTTGCTAGGCCGTCGAGGCCGTCCACGCAAGGGTCTCAGCGCAGCCATCATGTCAAGTGATGGAAGGCCTTTAAGACGTAAGGGCCACCTCCTCGCCAGGCTGGCAGCACTTGCCAGGCTTGCTTAGTCGTCTAAGGATTCCGACTAGTCTTGGTACGGCCACCAAGTTGTGATAGACTGGCCACCAGCAAACATGTCGTCCTCCTCCCAGGCTGGCAGGCAGAGCCAGGCTTATAGGAGTCTTGGAGAGATCTCCTGTATAAACCTCCACCCTGGTTGGCAGGCAGAGCCAGGCTTTTAGGGGCCTTGGAGGGATCTCCAGTATGAACCTCCACCCAGGCTGGCAGCCAGAGCCAGGCTTATAAGGGCCTTGGAGGAATCTCCAGCAGTGTCCTCCATCCAGGCTGGCAAGCAGACCCAGGCTTACAAGGGCCTTGGAGGGATCTCCAGCAGTGCCTTAGTCAAAGGTGCTCTAGTGCTAAGGCGTGGAGACTTGCACTTGATATGGTGTAGCCATTGAAGACTAGCTGCTGAAGATCAACCATTGATGATTTACCACTAAAGATATGCTACTAGAGATATGCTACTGGAGATATGTTACTGGAGATAGTTGAGTGTGCCAAGGCCACTGCCTTTTATACTTGCAGCCCTAGCAAGTTGACAGCCTTGGTGGTGGTTGGAGAAGCTTTCTTTGGTGCACGTAGGTTTCACCGCAGCCGTGGTTCTTACACCAGAACTGACCACGTGGCTTTGTAGTGCAAGCCATCACCATGTCCGCGATCTTCAGATCCTGTGGCTTCTTCTGGATCAGTAAGAGCCGTTGATCACCGTAGCCAAAATGCTTGCATCTCAAAGCTCATTTCAGATGAACATGAACCGTTGATGTCTGGAACCCTGGCTTGAAGAAACCCTCTGCGTACGAAAGCTTCCTCTCCGTGGTGCTTCCTCTCCACCTTGTTTGACCAGTGGCTTAAACTTGAGATGTAGAGAAGCTTCGTTCTCAAGGGAGTTTCATCAGATTCCACGGTGTAGTTTCTCCGAAAGTTGCTTCTATGAGAGGCTTTACTGCTACTCCGTTGATGATACCACATGCTCACATGTGGTCCGTGGATTACCGTCACCAAGAAGCTTGCTCCAGAGCTCCCCATGTAGGTTGTCCACATGGCGATGAGAGAGACACGCTGAGTCGTGCCTCCGGCTTCCTGGTGTAGGGCGGTCCCCACTTGTCGCCCTCACACTGTTCCATGCGTCCAACAGAGTCAGGGGTGGTCCCACTTAACCATCAAGCATGTGCAACATTGCACAGGCCTCTACTCCAAGAGGCATGCGCTATCCTCATGTGCATGGTTCTGTACAAAACTCCTTGCTCTCCCTTGAAGGGATTCTTTTACTAGATAAAATATGGGCCTTTGAAGGAGGAAATTCTCAACCGAGCTGCACCCGGTAAATGCACGAAAAAATCCGTAACTTCTTCTTGGAGTCTCCGATTGGAGTTTCAACTACGCCATGCTAAAGCAGTAAATTAGCTTAGTTATCGCTCACTCCAACACTCCCCCTCGATAATTGCACTGATGAAGCAGATGGTTGTAGACCTTGTTCGAGGAGAGAATTACTGGAGTGATGAGGCCTTTGGAGATCTTTGACTCCAATTGGTTGTAGAGGCCCCTCCAAAAATGTTTTTTGATAGTTTTGTTGCTCAAAATACTCAATCACCACCTTTTCTTGGCTTGGCTTTGCTCATCCGTGGCTATCAGGGGCCAATTTCTGGTTGTGGAGCTCGTTCATGGCTCTAGAAATGTTTCTCGAGTGCGGTTGGGGTCACCTCACCACTTTAAAGGTGTGTTGCTTGTGGCTGAAGCAACCCCTTTTAGAAGTTTTCACCGTGTTGCTCATGCACCACCATACATGAGTTTGGGTTTTCCCAAGTGAGGTGGCGGCTGCATGTTGGGACTCCCTTTGGGACCACCTAGTGGGACCGCTTCTTAGACTGCCGTCGTGAGAGCTCCCACGGGAGAGTAAAAAAGGCTTCCGCCTCTAGTGACAACTTAACTTCACTGGTTGCTTCATTTTTCATCTTAGGCTTCTACCCTTAAAGTGCTCTTCTCTGTTTCTCCTCCTCCTCTGACTTTGAGGAAGTGTTGCCGAAGGTAGGCGCCATGGCTGAGGCACATCCGGTGCCTTTCCAGCCCTCTACGACCATTTCTTGGTCGTTTTTGGTCAGTTCCCCGCGACAAGGATGTTTCTGCCACTAGAAGACAACCCTCCTTTCTGTTTTGTCGCGTCTCTTGGGGTCTTGGCTTTGCTAGTCCTACTGGTGCCGTTTTTGGCTGGGACGGCCGAATCCATGGCGTCCCACTTACTGCCTCAGGTCTTGGTCGCGGCCTTGCGTGCTGGCTGTGGCCGTGGCTGTCTCGCTGTTTTCCTCTGGCAAATTTGGAGCTCGAAGCTCCTTTACGACCAGTTATTTGTTTTTCTTCCCGGTTGGCCGGGGTCTCCTTGCGAGCGGCCAGACTGTGCAAACTGCTCGCAAGCAACCTTCATGTTTGTCCCCCGGTTTCTTTTTTCACGCCCTGATCGGCTCGCTTTGTGGCCCTCCCCCTCGCTATCTACCGTCGGCACCGGCCTTCTTTCTTCGTAGGTGTGTGCACCCGCGAGTCCTATCCTCATCAAGCCCACGATGGCTCTCGCTCCCTGTGCCGCCAATCTGCCAGCAAGGCAGCACGTGGCAAATCACAATCAAGAGACAACCACGAACCCAGTGCCAGCGCAACCTCAGCACATGCATTTGGCGGATCAAAGCCCCGGCTTCCAGGAGACCTAGTAGCAGGCGGACCATTGGATGCCTTTGCCACCTCCACATCCGACCGCAAAATCCCCTCACGCCCCACCCTCAATGGCCGACCTCCCCTTTTCGGCGGATCCCTCAGTTTCTCGCGTGCTTCGACCCAAACGATTTCTCGCGCAACAACAGACGTCCCCAAAGAGCCTTTTTTCAAGGAGAACACCCTTTCCGGCCCTCAAACAAGCTCCAAACTCACACCGGTACGGAAGAAAAAATCTGGTTTTCTCTACTCCCTACTTTTCCTTCTTCTGACCTTACTGGTGGCACCTGCTCTACGCACCATGACCCTCGTCTCCCCCTTCTGGTCTGCACACAGTCACGCGCTGACCATCTCGCAACTCCCGCCACCCTGCCGGCCAACAGATCCCCAACGTCCGCCGTCGAAAGGCTCCAGAGGCTAGCCAAGCGCCACTTTTGACCACCCGCTTGCAGCCCGGCAACCCGTGACTCTACTCCTCCCTCCAGAATATTCCAGCCAACACTCTTCTCACATCCGCGACTCCTCCCTGCTCCAAATGAGCGCTCCATACCCAGAATGTGGACTACACACCAAGGAAAGGTTCACTCTCCTCACTCCTCCCATAGCCAGCCGGGAGAATGTTCCAGAATGCATTCGCTCTCGCCCCCACCCCCTCTCCCGCCCCTCCGCCCCCTCCCACCCTTACCCCTCCCAAAACCCTTTGCGCACCCAGCCTATAAGGCCGGCTATCGCAAAGTTACTGGCATCATGCCGGTTAAATTGGGCTTTGCTCCCGAGTCCACCTCACTCCATCTTTCCCTCACCCCACTTTCTCCTCACAATGGACCCTTTCTCCTCCAACACCCCCAACCAGGCTGCCGACGCCGCTGAAAACATTCCCTTGAGCGTGCGTTTCAGTCACATCAATGCCAAGAAGCGTTGGGCGATGGAAAACGCGACCTCGGGCTCACCTTCCACCCCAGCCTTGGCCCCTCCCACGGGGCATGCTCCTCTGTCGGCACCTACCGCAAGCACGTCCACCACGAGTAATTCTTCACATAGACCTTGTGCCCCTTGTTTTACCCCCCTTCCAACCGTATCTCGCGCAATCTCCTTTCCTTCTCCTTCTCCTAATCCATTCCCCTGGCCGATGGGGACCTACGCTTTCCTTTCTGCTCTCATCACAACACTATACCCCTCGTCTACACCTTTTTGTCTCTTGCCTTTTTGGACATCGCGTCCCAAACAGGATGTCCTTCCTTTCCACAAACCCCTCTACCCCTCCTCTTGGCACAATTTTCAACCTTCCTCTTTCCACACTGCAGACAATGCGACCGCGCCACAGACGGCAACGACCTCGGCAGCACCGACCATGAATGACGCAAGCCAGGCGGACATGGAAGCTGCAAGCGCGGCCAGCGCCTTGCCCGCAATGGAAGCCCTTGACTCGCTCACCACCTCGGACTTGGTGCCGCATGTCATGGATGTTAGCGATGCCATGGATGCCCTGAACAAAACAGCACTGAATCACACCTTCTTTCTGTGCTATCCAGCGTCCACCAATGCGTCTCAGTCTGAAATGCAGAAAATCATCAAGTGGCAGATTGAGGAGAATAAAGTTATGTTCTCTCCTGACATGCTTGACTGCGAACTCGTATTTTCTGAGGTCCCTCGTAACAAGGTCAGGTACACTAAGATCACCATTAGAGTTCCAGAACTCACGGATCTCACCGCCCTCGAGGCTCTTTTTCCCCTTCGCAACCAGTTGGTCTCAGCAGATTTTGTGACTTTAGACGGGGTGCCTGTCGCAAATCCAGCTTTCTTGGCCGCCCTGGACAAGCCAAACCCACCTGCTGTTGTTGCACTCCGAAATTTCCCATCTTGCTTCTCTGCTGACGAGATCAAGAACATGCTCTGTTTCCAGCGTATGGGGGGGCATGATCGCCCCATTTTTAAGAACATCGAGCACCTCCATTATTTCAAGGACCCGATGACGGGTGCTACCAATGGCACCCTTCTCGGCATTGCCATCCCACAGGACAACGACGTCAATTTTGACCTCGTTCCGGCAGCAATCACTCTTCTTGATCGTGCTCGGCCGGCGCTGATCAACATCTCCTCCTTCAAGTGCGAGATTTGCGGCGGCAACCATCGCACCCGCGATCATGACATCTTCCCTATTCTCCGCCGTGCGAATGTGGGACACCTCGCGAAAGCTCTTGTGCTCCAGGTCCATGAGACCAACGGTACGTACTTCCCCCACTACCGATCAACCACTACCTTAGGCTCTTTATGCAAAAACCGGCCCGTTTTTGATCCTCAATCACTAACCAGTTTCCTCGCTCACTATCCTTGTGCAACCTACCATCTTCCTTGCAGCAAAGATACTCCCCAAGACAAAGTATATCCTTGCCCTTCTCGCCGACCCTGGCATCACATGGTCATCCATCAAGAAGCTCGTCGAATTTTGGTTTGCGACGTCCTCGTCTGCAACCTAGCCAATGGCAAATCCATCATCTCTGCGATCCAGCACGTCAAGAACCCCACCCACCGCAACGCTATTCGTGCGGCGACAGAAACTGGCCTGACCCCTCCGCTCTTTCTGGATCGCGCAACTACCCCTTTCCCCACCCTCATGCGCTTTCTCAACGAGCGCAATCCCAACTAAGATATCATAGTCTGTGCTGTCTTAACCAGTCCGGCAAGGAACTACTTATGTGTGGATGCATGAGCTACCCTAGTTTGTTAATGGAACAATATCTTTGAGTGACCTCCCATCCCTTTGAACTTATTTACCCTTGGCTTCAGAAGTCACTAAGAGGATATCTCTCTTTGAAGGGAAGATGGCGAATACAACCCATGTCACGCAATATCGTTTTTGAGAAACGTTCCTACACACGGGAGATACAACAACACCCAGTGGGTAACCACAAAACGCCAAAAGATGAACAGAATCTGGAGACTGATGCATTGTACACCCAAGGTTTCTTCACCTCTCACCATGCAACCGACAAACTATTGACAACTATCATCCCGAGGTCGGCCAAAATCTTCAACAAAGCGAATTCTCTACAAGTCTCAAAGGACTCTTTCTACCCTCTCAGTTTCAACACCTCAGTACCGCCCCGTAGAATACATGACTTTGAGAAACATATAGAAGAACCGCAAACATCGCGCACTCCTAACCGCTCCCCACTTTCTCTCTCCACTCTTGTCCTGACTGGCTCCAACGACAGCCCTCTCTTAATGACCAACCCCCTCCAGGTCGACCCTACACATGGTCAAACAATCTCCCTAGCAGCCGGCCCTCCCTTAGTTCCCGTGGGAAGGCCTTCCCATGCTGACCTCCAAATAGCTCACTCAGACCCAAGACAGCATCATAATCCAGCCCCTCTCGATCAGCCCACAAACGGTCCAAACAGCAACCCTCTCCCGGTAGTTTTCCCACGAAGCGCCCGGCACGCCTCCGGCCCTTCCCACCTTCCCAACTCCCTTAAAATTGCAGTTTTGAATGTGAATAGTCTTGGTCCCAAAAAGAAGTGGGACACTTTGCTTGCCTTTGCCCGTTTCCACAAATTGGATATCATTGCCCTCCAGGATACTCGACTCACAACCCCTATCCTTAAACGGTCCCTCGCACTCAAGCTAAAAGCACGGATTCTCCCGTCACAATCAACTAGCGACATGACCAACATTGTGATTTTCAATGAGGATATCCTAGTTAAACAAACACGCACTCATGATTCACGAAGGCTTCTACATGCGTCACTAACATGGCAAAATTTCACCTTCGACATCATCACCACTTACTTCCCAGCCCAGGGAAAAGCACGTCTTCGCTTCATCGAACATGATTTCGGCCCCTTCTTGGACCATCGTTACGATCCTCACACTATCCTTGCAGGAGACTTTAATTTCGTGGAGCAGTCCCTTGACCGTACCTCAAAGAGAACTGACCCTCGCGAATCAAGTCTTTTCCAGCTCTTCTCAAGCAGACATCTCCTTCAAGACACCTTTCGTAAACACAACATAGATAAAAGCTCCTTTACCTTCATGTCTAAGCAGGGAGGAGGATCTAGAGTCAACCGTTTCTACCATTCACCTAAAATGGACCCAATCATTTCCTCGAGCTCTCACCAAATCCTTTTTCCGGGACTCTCTAACCACCAACAATGTTAACTAATGCTCGTAAACCACCCCATCATGCCACATCGCGGACCGGGCTATTGGAAGCTAAATGTCACCCTCCTCAAGAAGCCAAAGGCCCAACAATTCACATCTCACATAACCTCATCCTCCAACTGGGATGAACTCAAGACCAAAGCAAAAGATTTCTTAATATACCATACTCCACTATCAAAAACCGACGACGATCACACATCCTTAAGTCCCTTCTTCAAAAATCACAAGTTGCCACATACAAAGCACAACGTCAACCAAGTTACCACAATCACCAAGTACTCAGAGCTCTCCAAGCCCACCTCAAGAGATACCTCCTACATGAACAAGAATTTCTTACTCTTAAGGCTCGCATTTGAGTTCAAACGGACTCGGAGATTCCCTCACGTTTCCTGTCCAATAGAATCTGCAAAAGACTGAGACAGACTTCAATCCCCTCCCTTCTCCACCAAGGAGTCCTACAGACAGACCAAGAAGTGATACGACAAACCGTCCACACTTTTTACTCGCGTCTCTACCAAGAGAAACCCACCATTCCTACATCCCACCCTTTCTTTAGGGTTCCACACAAGATAGCTCCCCCGCACCTCGCCAAGACGCTGATTCTACCGTTTACAGCTCAAGAGGTTAAGAAAGTCCTAATGACGCTCCCACGGGGTAAATGTCCAGGCCCCGATGGCATTCCTGCTGAATTCTATGCTACCTATTCAAACCATCTCCTTCCCCATCTAATGGCCTTGACAAATAAGGTCTTCTCCTTCGATGATCGCCCTGTTTCAGACGCACAACTCACTGCCTCCATTACAACCCTCATCTTCAAAAAGGGCGATAACCAAGACATCTCCAACTACCGACCGATTTCTCTCTTAAACACGGATTACAAAATCCTTGCAAAACTCCTCGCCAACAGGCTAACATCCATCATGCCATACATCATACACCAGGACCATACAGGTTTCATTCGCGGAAGGAGCCTTGAAACCACCATTTTTGAAATCGTAGACTTTCAACACTGGGCCACACAGAACCGCCCAGAGGCAGGCCTACTATTCGTAGACTTCGCCAAAGCCTACGACTCTCTCAACAGGTCCTTCCTGTTTCACGCTCTCCGTCACATGGGGATCCCTCTAATTTTTGTTTCCTGGGTTGAGGCACTCCACGACCTCTCCTCAACTCGCATATTGGTCAACGGCTTTGTAACAAGTGAAATTGCCATAAACTCTGGTGTTCGCCAAGGGTGTCCTCTAGCTCCATACCTTTTCATTTGTGGTATGGAATATGTTGCCAACACAATCCATCACGAACTCCCAGGGGTCCGTATGTCAGAAATTCTGGTCAAAACCTTCGCTGGTTATGCTGATGACACAACCATATTCCTTAATCATACTAAGGAAGCCGCCTTAGCTATGTCACTACTTGAACAAAGTGCTGTCATTACTGGACTCCATGTCATCCATCTAAAGTCCCGTCTCACAACTTTCTCCTCGGCCACCTCAAGCGTCACCCCACCTGCCATCCCCCTTCTTGGACCCAATGAAACAGAACGAGTGCTCGGCATTCAATTCTCCCAGGCATACGATCCCGGGCACACATGCGGCCCCCTCATAAAGGCCATTCAAGGAAGTATGCAAAAGTGGAATAACATCTACCCGACACTTAAAACCAAGGTATCCTTGGTAAACTCATATCTTCAACCAAAGAATCTATACCAGGCAGACGTGGTCCCCCCTCCCTCCAACATCAAGAGAATGCTCCCCCATATCTTTTCTTCCTTCCTCTCCTCACATCACTCTCACAAGAGAAATGCCTCCACCTCCCTCAAACGCATACCTCTCGCAGTCGCCACTGCCATTCCGAAAGATGGAGGACTATGTATGGTTCACCCCTTCCACAAAATTGATGCGCTTCATGCTAAGTGGGTCTGCTCTCTCCTAATGCCACCCCTCTATCTGTGGAAGATCGTCTCCCTCTCCTCCCAATCCTTTCCTTATCAAGGACATTTTTTCACTCTCTCACACTTTCCGAAATCCTTGCCCTTAGACATATCTGAGCGATGGCAAGCATATACCCACGCCTTCTATGCAACCAAACCGACAATTCTCCCTTGAGCTCAGTGCCACGACGACCTCTTAGCAGAACCACTAGCCTTAAACAGATGGATCCGTCGCCCGTCGAACGCACCCTATGGCATCCGCGCATGTGAAGCATTCCTCCTCCACAAACAACTCCGGCTCAACAACATATGCAAGATTACACCCGGATACTCATATTGTAAATGCACCAACGCAGAACTAGCGGCCCGTGGCATCACCCCTTCGGAAGTCAGACTTCTCAACAAAATTTTCCAATCGGTACCACAGGTCTGGCGAACAACTCTAGCCTCTCCCCCATCAGCCTTCCATCTAACCTCCATATCCAACTATTTTATACAAAGAGGAACTTTCTCAATACTTCCACACGAGATCTACCTCCCCATTGAAGCACACCCTTCCTACTTTGTGTGCAAAAAGTTTTCCAATGACGATGAGACCATCTAACCCCCCATAACCGGCTCCTGCGGGTTCACCTCCCCATCCATGCGACTACACCCGCTTTCGTCCGAGACAACAAATATGTTACCCATGCTGGACACACACTCTTCCCTGCTCATAGATTCTCTAGCCTTCATGATAAACCCCCCTCAACAAAGCAACTTTTGGCCTCCTTCTCTCCGCCACGGAGAATCGTAGCCCCCCTTTCAAAGTGGTCCCAACAAACACCAAACGAGCTCAACTGGAAAGCCATCCTTCCAGTTTTCCACCACCGATTTCTTCCTCCCAAGGCAAGAGATGTCCTCGTCCGCATCCTCTTGCGTTCTATCCAGGTGCGACGACGTTATCATTTCCTCCCAAACTTAGGCAATTTCCCCCGATGCAACAAAGAAGAAACAATTGAACATTGCTTTCTTAACTGTCCTCGCATAACCCGCGGTACAGAACTTCTTTCCTGGATAAATCGCTCTTACTTCTCAGGCCGCAGCCTACACGAATTGGACCTCCTTTTCTATGCTCCATGTAACAAACAGACCCGCCTGTCTTGGGCCCTCATACTCAAGTCCTATATGCAACAAGTTTGGCTTCACCGCTGCGAATCCATCTCGCATCCCGGCGTCCCCTTCCATCCTCACCTCCGGGCCCTGCTTCAAACAATCCCCTCACAAGCGCTGGTCTTCCTCCATTCTCAACCCCCGGCACGCTCCCAAGGTACAATAAGGGCTCTATCCAACCTAGGCATTCTAAAATGGGACCCTGGAGTGAGAACCTTCTCATTATCAAAAAATATCTTGAAACATCTCCATTCATCCACAAACTTATGAGCCGAGCTTGCCTTTGGCATCTCAAACCCGCCCATTCTTTTGTCGCTGAGAGCGTTACGACACTCTCACTAGGGGTGGTTTTAGTGGGTGCGACTCCCACATAACCCCTCGAGGTACCTTCCCTGGCGTGGTTTTCCCCCACGTGGGACAACAGGTTGCCTGTTAAGTTCCTGTTGAAAGGTACAGGTGTAGGTTTCCACCTCTAGGGCGCAAGCCAAAAAAACAAAAACAGCTATCTACCGCCGGCAAGGGCTTCGCGAGGGCCCTATCGACGCGGTAGTCGGCTGGCCGCGGCTAAGCCTATTGCTATGGTTTAGCCTTGATGCGGTCCCGCCTGCCGTCGCGGCAGGTCCCGCTGGCCCAGCTTGACGCGAGCGCAAGCTGATGCGAGGTCCTCCATGGACCTCTCCCCCCCCCCCTCGTTGCTCAGGGAGTATTTTGCTCTCCTGAGCGAGAAATTCCTCCTCCATTTTTTTTATTCGGGGGTCCTGTTTCACTCGCTAGAGTGAGCGAAGCCTCCCCTCCTTTTTATTTTGCAAAATCACTCGGCTGCCCCTTACCGCTACTTTCTGCGCCAGCTTGAGACAAAAGATTCGTCGAGGTAAGAAATCTTAATTGACCTATATCAATCCCAGCTCAGCTGCAAAGTGATTTGCTTCTTGAGAACATACAGAAATGGCTTCCTTGACTTTGCCTTCTTTCAATTGCTCCTAACTTGTAGTATGCAGGCAGTTGCTGTAGCTCCTTGATGTCCAAGGAGTCTGCTCCGAGTGATGCTCTCACCACTCCCGTCGTTGAAAGTGGTCACTTCCACTTTTGTAAAAAAGCTATGATAAAGGTTGATGTCGATACTTGTAGTAGTAACTGTTGCCATGTGCTCCTCAACGCTTGCAGATGGCCACTCTGCTGCCGTTGATGATGGAGCGACCTTGCTTCATTTTTTCTGGATTTGTTGAAATATCTTAGATTGATTGTTGCTCTATGGCCTCTTCCCCCTCATTGGTGAAGTCCTAGATTGTTGCGATGGCGCTCAAAGGCCACACAAATCTGCTGCTACATTTGATCAAAGTGTGAGGATTTCCACTGATACTACGCCTGTGGAATATAACTTCGTCACGCATGCCATCTCCACGAGGTGGGCTTACTACAACCACCTATCAAGATGGCAGAAACGTTAGTTGTGGAGCAGAGCTCCAGCCGGCATGCCACATGATTAAGGGTGCGCTTATTGTAACTTTCTGCCGATACAGCATAAATATTGTTCAAGCATCAGGTATGCCACCTCCACGAGGTGGGCTTACTGCAAACACTTGCCGACACAACAGGAACGTCCGTCGTTGAGCACGGCTCCACCACACATGCCACCTGATTAGAGACGGGCTTACTACAACCTTCTATCGACACCGCAAGAATGTAATTTTCTTTTTATCTAGCATGGCTTCCTCGTGCATGCCATCACCATGAGCTGGGCTTATTGCAACTGTTTTCCAACGCGACAGGAATTGATCTTGGCTTCTCTGCCTAAGGTGCATGAAGGCCCGATAACCATCATCTCCCCTAGGGCGTCACATGCCCCTTCTTGCAGATGAAATGTTGCATCGGCTCACGAGTGCTGCTGTTGGCCTGTTTTTCGTCATCACATCTACATCGATGGAGAGGTTGCCATGGCTGAGTGGAGCCTCATTGCTCCACATACATCCGCCAGGCTGTGGTTTTGTCCCATAGGCATAAGGTTTATCGGCTGTAGTGGGCTATTTCTACGAGCCTTATGGATGTCAACAGCTGCAAGTGCTACTTTTGCTACTGTGTGTAGGCGAGTTCTACTTCTTTAGGAGCTGCTCTTCTCTCACAAATCTTAAAAGTTTTTTTTGTTTTTTTACACAATCCCCTCCTTTTTTTTGCCTCTTCTTCTGCTTCCTTCACTGCTCTATACATAGTAGACGAAGGGCAATACAGATGTAGAAGGCTGAAGCTTAGTTGCAAAAAACCACGCCAGTTGCTGTTGAAGTTGTGCAATCTGGGCGGCCTGAGCCGCATGTGACTGTTGCAGCTGCTAGGTCCAAGATGCTTGAGCGGCATGCATCAGCTTCTCCTATTCACGGAGGTGCTCTTGAGCTCCCATCTGCTGCCTCAACGCCTCCTTCTCGTGCTCCATAGCTTGATGAGTTGCGACTTCTTGTTGTGCCATGCGTTGCGCCTCTTCTACCAAGTGTTGTGCTTCTACTGCTTGACGTTGTGCGTGGTCTGCTACATAACGTCCTTGATCTTGACCCATACGTAGACCATACAAGACAGAGTTCTCATCAAGAGTGAGATAATCTGCCCTTTGATCCTCTGCCTCCATATTGCTCATGGTCTCTTGATGCTTATGTCTTATGTGAGCCAAACGTCGTGCTCTCACACAAAGGAGAAGGCGCACGTTCCTCCTTGAGCTCGTAAAGGGATGGTGAACGATTGCTTCACCAATCCACACTACTACTGCTGTAGCTGTAGTTGCTGTTGCTGCTACAACAGCACACGCTTGATAAAGAACCTACTCCTCTAATACCTTGTTGAGTTTTGGAGGGGGCACGCAAGGGAATGGCCATTGCCTCTCCGCAAAGCCTCCAGTACAACAAGGGGGTCGTTCCTGCTCCAAGATCTTTTTGTGTGTCCAACAAACTTAGTGGAAGTGAAAATGTGGAATAGAATCTTGTTAAAACTACAAAGGACAAGTACAAGATCTGTCCAATAAACAACAACTAAACAGAGCTTAGCTCCATGCTCTGACGTATCTCTTGGCCCCAAACTAGGGCACAATGCCTTGTTAGGCCGTCGAGGCCATCCACGCAAGGGTCTCGGCGCAGCCATCATCTCCAGTGATGGAAGGCCTTCAGGACGTCAAGGCCACCTCCTCGCCAGGCTGGCAGCACTTTCCAGGCTTACTGGGTCGTCAGAGGATTCTGACTGGTCTTGGCATGGCCACCAAGTTTTGGTAGACAGGCCACCAGTAAACATGTTGTCCTCCTCCCAGGCTGCCAGGCACTGCCAGGCTTATAGGGGTCTTAGAGGGATCTCCAGCATGAACCTCCACCCAAGCTGGCAGGTAGAGCCAGGCTTATAGGGGCCTTGGAGGGATCTCCAGTATGAACCTCCACCCAGGTTGGTAGGCAGAGCCACGCTTATAGGGGCCTTGGAGGGATCTCTAATAGTGTCCTCCATCCAGGCTGGCAAGTAGAGCCAGGCTTACAAGGGCCTTGGAGGGATCTCCAGCAGTGCCTTAGTCAAAGGTGCTCCACTACTAAGGCGTGGAGACATGCCCTTGACATGGTTTTGCCATTAGAGACTAGCTACAAAAGATCAACCATTGATGATTAACTAGTAAAGATATGCTACTAGAGATATGCTACTGGAGATATGTTAGTGGAGATAGTTGAATTTGCCAGGGCCGTCGTACTTTATACTTGTGGCCCTGGCAAGTTGACTACCTTTGTGGTGGTTGGAGAAGCTTCCTTTCGTGCACGATGAAGTTTCACCGTAACCGTGGTTCTTACACCAGAACTGACCACGTGGCTTTGTAGGTGTAAGCCATCACCATGTCCGTGATCTTCAGATCCTGTGGCTTCTTCTGGATCAGTAAGAGTCGTTGATCACCGTAGCCAAAATGCTTACATCTCAAAGCCCATTTTAGATGAACATGAACCGTTGATGTCTGGAACCCTGGCTTGAGAAAACTTCATCCGTATGAAAGCTTCCTCTTTGTGGTGCTTCCTCTCCACCTTCTTTGACCACTGGCATAAACTTGAGATGTAGAGAAGCTTCCTTCTCAAGGAAGCTTCATCAGATTCCACGGTGTAGCTTCTCCGTAAGCTGCTTCTGTCGGAGGCTATACTACTACTCCGTTGATGATACCACATGCTCACATGTGGTCCATGGATTACCGTCACCATGAAGCTTGCTCTAGGGCTCCCCACGCAGGTTGTCCATATGGCGATGAGAGAAACACGCTGAGTCGTGCCTCCGGACTGC
This sequence comes from Penium margaritaceum, assembly GCA_023375785.1. Taxonomy (NCBI): domain Eukaryota; kingdom Viridiplantae; phylum Streptophyta; class Zygnematophyceae; order Desmidiales; family Peniaceae; genus Penium; species Penium margaritaceum. The sequence continues at coordinate 17,277 of SZWC01010657.1, read as the reverse complement.
TGGTGTAGGGCGGTCCCCACTTGTCGCCCTCACACTATTCCATGCGTCCAACAGAGTCAGGGGTGGTCCCAGCTGACCATCAAGCCTCTACTCCAAGAGGCATGCGCTATCCTCATGCGCATGCTTCTGTACAAAACTCCTTTCTGTCTTTTGGAGGGAATAATTTACTTGATAAAAGCTGGGCCTTTGAAGGAGGAAATTCTCAACCGAGCCGCACCCGGTAAATTCACAAAAAAAATCCGTGAATTCTTCTTGAAGTCTCCGATTGGAGTTTCAACTACGCCATGCTGAAACAGTAAATCAACGTAGGTCTTGCTCACTCCAACACCTTGAGGACTTATAGCCCTCCTAGCCAAGCTGGTAGAGTACTGACAATCGTATTGGGTCCATATAAGGGAAATCCAATAAGACACCCAACTTATAGATCCTCATAACAAGTTTTTCAAAGCATTGCGAAACACATTAAGTCGAAAGAGGGAGACTCAAATATAGTGGAAATTTCCAGATTGAACTAACCCTACAAAGTAGAGTTGACGTCAGACACTAACTCTAGGCTCTCACGCCTAGACACATATCATGGCCCACAAATGGGCAATGTCAAGCTAGACAACCCAAGCTAGGTATCTTGAGTTTTGTAAGTAGTCTAGGCACCATTGCAAGGTATTCAAGCCTTCAGGTAGTCAGGGGTGTCCTCTTGCTCATGCAGGTAGACTCCTACCCGGGTTTCTGGGTTCTTCAGATGAGAGGGATTTAAATGTTGGTCTGAGTTGTTGGAGTTGTTGGATTTGTTGGATTTTTTTGCTGAGTTGCTTGCTGAGTTACTAGAATGATTTAGTCCAGTGGGCTATTATACTAGGATCCTGGCAACTTGATTAGCCGCCTTGTGCCATGAGAAAACTTCTCGCTTCAAGGTCGTAGCTTCCTCCTACAAGAATGTACCCAGTCCAAGGCACGCAAATTCATCATCAAGGAAGCTTCGTGAATGTTGAAAACTTTAACGTGGTCCGAGTTGCTCAGCCATGCATGCTGTCGCTGACAGAGGGAGGTCCCCACTCTTGGCTACACATGCAACTGTTGAGTCATGCATATAGTAGCTTATGCAAGTGCTAAATTTTTCATGTGGTAATTAATGTAGCTGATGACCTATGCATGTAGTAATTGATGTAATGCTGAGTCGTACATGCACCACCTGATGCATTATGGTTCCTAGTGTAGAGATTTGCTTGCATATGTTGATTCATGCAGTCCCACCAATCTAGTCAAGTGTATCCCCACCCTCACCAATTTGGGTCAAGTACCTAGTAGTGCTTGCATTCATTATGTAATTGCTAATCAAGCTAGGCTAGCATGCATGCAAAGGCCTGTTGTGCATGTAGCACTTAAAGATCGAAGCTCCTTTCCCCACTTGGATGTGGAAGCCAAATCAAGTATATCTTATACATAAATAATTCTTGGGGAAGCCGTATTTGGATGTTTAGAGATGAAAATTTGTAATTTTCATATTGTTGAGTTGACTGTGCCATATCATAGCTATCGCTCAGCATTGTTATGGCTCACTCAAACATAGCCATGGTTAGCGTCCAACATTGGACATGTTGGAAATTGCCTCACCTGAGGTTGCATGGGGTACGCAACCTAAATAGATTGCTATCCAAGATTGTGTAGGTAGTAGCAAGGTTACCAAATAAATTTTCCATCATCGGCGAGGCCTCCAACATTGGAAGGAGCATTATTAAATTAGCATCTGGGAATGTCGGGACCACAACCTATGATGTACCAAAGAGAACCATTGGGACCAATACAATTGGGGCCTTTGGGATCACCACCTATGGTACAAGCCTTAGTAGTAGTAAAAGGATGCTAATAGTTGCCATAAGAATAACTCGGCATTTCTTACTACGTTAGTGACAACCACCATCACCAACGCTAGAAAATAACCTTTTAAATTGGTGCTCAGATCCAGATCATGTTAGAGTTCTTCTCCTTTGACCGAGTGAGCATGGTAGATTTTCAACTTGGCTTCGAGGTGTCTTGACTTTTCAAAGGCCTGTCAACATAGAAGACATGTGAATAGACTTGCCACAATGGTGGGAGCTTGGCAAGGCATTGCGCCCTTCTTTGGCCATAAACAAAGTCAGAGTATGTTACTATACGTAGGCTGTTGTGAGACTTGTACTCACCATCTCCGTACTTACACTTGTATTTTCATGATACAGTGAAAAGTTTCCATGACTGAAACAAAGCAAATTCCTTACAATTTTTACTCATTTTACTATTTGTACAGCTCTTGTTGAGGATATCAAGGTATTAGCACGATAGTAAGGCCTACTTAGTCTTTTCCCTTTTGTGCAGAAATCTAACACTTCTTAGACACCATATTAATGTTGTTTACTATGAAAATTTTGATATTTTTTGTGGTCAATTTTAATGACAACACATACCACAGTGAACTTTGATTTCGATATTAACTTATTCTTGCATGGTCGAATTTCGTTGAAAAAGGGTTTTTGTCGAATTTAAAAGTACCACCAAAATAATTCCAAAACAACTTCGTCGATTTTAACGGTCTACCCTTTTGGGTTTGCATTTTTTGTAGCCGGGTTCTCACTCTAATCTGTATTGCACCTGTGTGTTGTATTTTTTAGTTTAATGTGCTCAGCAACGTTTGAACACTAAGGGTTGAGTTTCGGTGGCTGTCGAGGCCACTGAATGCTCCCCACCTCGCTTTTGCTGTTCGGTGGAATGACAAATGCGAGCGAGACGAGCGTTCGACCATTCGAAATGTCAAATGGTCGAATGCTCCTCGCTCTCGCATTCAAACAGAGTCGAACGTGAGAGCGATCAGTAAAACATTTTGTAGGATTCGTTGATTTTAATTATTGAAATACCCCATGTTGTCGAATGAAATGATACACCCCCTGTTTTTCATGAAATTCAAATGTACCCCCTAAATAACTACAAGGCACCAAAAGCATCGTAAAAAAAATGATGGCAGAAGTCATTCGTTGAATTCAAAGTTCACTGGGGTATTTTTTCTACAAATTGATGTCTTACTTAGTTAATGATCATCTTTATTGTAAAATTTTGAAGTAAAGCAAGAATTATGACTAATTGAAAAAGGTTTAACAATTTTGTTTCTACATAATGATTTATTCATCATTCTATGATGATGAGAATGGGGGATAAAATCATGAAAGGAGGATTTTAAAAAAAATCACATTCGTATGGATTGAAACATAAAATTGGATTCCTCGATTTCTTTATATTGAGTAATTCACCTTTATGCTTTTCTACTATACTTTGAGGTCAAGAATCGACCAACACATGTATATTTATTTCAATTTTGTGCTTTCCACATGTATGAACAATGTAGTTTTCGTTTAATATTGATTCTAAGTGTTTTGATGTGAGTTGTAGAGTATAATTTTTTTTGTTTGAAGCACCCAAGACATTCTCAAAATGCTAAGAAACCTTCCTCATTGGAAAACTTTTCCATTAATTCATTGATGATAAAATCCACTTTCCATGAATTGGGGAGATTTGAATGATTCCTCTTTTCCTTTCCAAAACGTTTTTGACTGAATTGCAAATGTGTGTGAGCCTTTGGTCAGCTGTTTTGTGATATTCCTTTGAACTAAAACAAGAATCAAAATCAAATTTGGTTCTGTGGTTTACTGCATACGGTTTCCGGTTCGGCGACTGTAATCGCATTCGATTGGCTTCATCGAAGTTACCTGCCGCTCGCGTCCCGCTTTGCCCTGACGAGCCTAAGTCCTCTAACGCGACTCTCTCCGCATATCAAGGAGGACTCCTCGCCGCACGTAGGGAACGTTTGTAACATCATCTTCAACGCGCCACGCAAAGCTCGGAGTCGCGATCCCGCGCTGCCGTTGCTCTGTTCTTCTTACTTCTGTCCGTCCTTTCCGACATCCGCATTTCACCCCGTGCCCACGGACAGCTGTTCTTTCGAAGTAGATCCGACGTGGTACGCCTCAATCTTGACATTTGAAGAGGGGGAGAGAGATAGAGTGAGAGGAGAGAGGTGCGAGGGACAGAGTTGAGAGGTGATTCGTGGCCATGGCGTCAGCGGGAGCCGAGGAGGCCGGCAAGGCTAAGGGAGGGCTGGAGGTGGCCCGCGACATGGTGGCGTTCATCAACGCGTCCTGGACGCCGTTTCATGCCGTTGGTGGGTGCGCCACCGCCCGCGGCCCCGCCTCTGCTGCGGTTGTGGCTGCTGCCGCTGTTGCTACTGATTCCACGTTGCACTTTTGTCGCCCTGCACGCGCGCTGCTATGGTCGCTGCCGCCGTGGCTCGCGGCAGCGACCGCAAGATGGGTCTCTCCTCAAACTCTTTGCGCTGTCCCTGCAAAATGGTTTTTTCCCCGTCTGTGTGCCGTTGCTGTTGCTGCTGCTGCTGCTGCTGCTGCTGTGGTGACGGCTGCCGTTGCGACGTTCCCTGGCCGCACCTCCTCTTGCGTCCTCCGTTCCTCTTGCGTCGCTGCCGCTGCTGCTGCTGGAGAGGGAGGGAGGTGGTGAGAACAATCCGCTTATTTCCCACACCCCTCTGAGGTTTTTCTTGAACACTACAGATTTCCAATCCTCCCTCCATTCCTCATCTCCCCCGTCCCCTCTCTCCCACCCCCTCCTCTTCGTCTTGTACATGGCAGCACTTCTGTCAAATGGACCCCATGGCCGTCCCTCCACCCCCCCCCCCCCTCCCTCCCTCCACCCCTCTTCTTCTCACCCATGGGACACACTTGCACACCATGCGCCATGTTTCTCAGTCGTGGAACGTGTGTGCATGGCTCACACCCGCACAAACGTTCACTTGATTGACGTGGAAAGCAAGCAGAGGAGGCAGCGCGGCGGTTGACAGCGGCAGGGTTCGAACGCATCCGCGAGCAAGACCCATGGAAGGGCGTGCTAGAGGCGGGCGGGNACGCACGCACGCACGCACGCACGCACGCACGCACGCACGCACACACACACACACACACACACACACACACATGCACTCACGCCCTCATGTATGCATGCACACACCCACGCACGCACACACGCACACGCGCACACACGAACGCATGCATGCACGCACACCCGTAGGCACACACGCATGGACACATGCCCACACTCAGGCACGCATGCACGTACTCACACATGCGCGCATGCACGCACGCACGCACACGCACGCACGCACACACGCACGCACGCACACACGCATGCGCACGCCTACCCACTCACAAACACATGCGTGCGTATGTTTCTGTGGTCTTATGGCTCATGGCCTTCTGGGTCAGGTTCGAGGCAGGAGGCCCATTCTGGGTGATTGGTGCACACACGGACAGCCCATGTCTCAAGCTCAAGCCCACAACCAAGGTCAGCTGGACCGCCTCACACGCACGAAGAATCAAACTTTTCTGGTGTGGCTCTTTCTTGTTCCGTTTTGTTTTCGGATTTTTCCCTCTTTCTTCCTGTTTTTTTTTAAACCAGCTATGAAAACCACTGCAGACCAGCACCACAATCACTCCGTGTGTGCGACCACCAAGGGCACAATCTGTCAGAAAAGAGAAGAGCCGCCACCTGCTGCACAGCAGGCTGGCGTCCAGAGACGGTGTCTAGCAAGCAAGCTAGGGGTCGTCCTCCTGGGGGGGTGACACAGCACACCATTCTGAACGCCTGAGGCGGGCCAGGAAGCCGGGGCACGTCAGATATCCCATGCCTCTGCCGCCAGCAGAGGCCTTCTGGAAGATGCCGTCCTGTTGCATTGCATTGGGTGTCGCAAGCTTCCGGCTCATGCTGAAGTCGTGGTGGGTAGCGGTCGTCGCCGCGTGATGCCAGGGTTTAAGGTTGAGGTGTGGTGTGAATGCGCAATGACTCGATACGACCGGGCCACAGAATTGTCCCCTGCATGTAGGGTTTTGTCTGCTGCCGCCTCGCCGAGTTCATCGCCACAGGAATTCCCGGCATGGATGGATGTCCCTTGGGCTCTGCGAGCACTCCCACAACGAGGTGTGGAGTGCCAACGCAACGTCGGCCCTGGCCCAACCCGTGCGGGGGGGGGGGGATGCCCAGCGCTGGCTGGTACTTGTGTTTCCGCTCCTTCTGCTCCTTCCACCTGTACCGGCAACTACCTTCAGCCCTTGTTTCCACCGTTGCACTGTGGAAGACATTGTTGTGGTAGCATCTAGCACCCACATCTTGTCCCTCTCTCCCTGTCCATGAACGTCAAGTGGTGGCAATGGCAGCACCCCCTGAGTCTGAATTCCTGTTTCTTGCTTTTGTTCAGGGGGATGGTGGGGGGACCTTGTTTCCTTGTTTGTGCTGTTTTTTTTGGTTTGCTTGTTTGTTAAGACTAGTCGTTTTTGTGTGTTGGTTTTCTTTCCCCATCCGATCCCCTCATTCCTCCTCTGGGAAGTTTGGTGACCGCAGTCACCCACACTGCGGGCAGGAGTTTGTACAGCATCTGGTCCTTTTGCGGGAGGACATGGAAGCGTGCATACAGCCTCCAGTTCGTGGGAGGGCACTCTGCCTGCGATGCCGCACTCTGCTCGATCTAGTCTTGCCAGCATGCAACATCGGAACGCTCTTTGCACCTGAATCTTCGTGCGGAGGAGATCTTGTGTGGAGGTGCATAGGTCGGCAGTAGTTGGTGTGGATCTGAGTCGAGCAGCGCGAGGCTCCCCTGCGACGGCTTTCGTGCTAGAGAGGAGAGACAGCAGCAGCAGCGGTGCAGCAGCAGCAGCAGCAGCAGCAGCAGCAGCAATAGCAGCGGTGCAGCGTGAATGTGGTGTGTAACTTGTGCTGTCAGGCTTGGCGGCAAAAAGTGGACGGTTCTTTCCACAAGTGTCTGGAGCAAGATTGACCACGCACAGATTTGGGAGGTCAACCTGCTTCATCAAGTTGCAGCTGCGTGCACGTGTCTTCTCCCTCCCCTGCTCGTGGGTGCAGGTGCAGCGGAGTTATGGGTATTGGTACATGTCCAAATCAGGTGCTTGTGCAGGTGCAGGTACGGGTGCGGGTGCGGGTGCGGGTGAGGGTGCGGGTGCGGGTGCGGGTGCGGGTGCAGGTGCGGGTGCCGGTGCCGGTGCGGGTGCGGGTGCAGGTGCCGGTGCGAGTGCGGGTGCGGGTGTGGGTGCGGGCGCTGGTGCGGATGCGGGTGCAGGTGTGGATGCGGGTGCAGGTGTGGGTGCGGGTGCAGGTGCGGGTGCGGGTGCTGGTGCAAGTACTTGTGCTGGTGTGGGTACGGGTGCTAGGGTGCAAGTGTGGGTGCAGGTGCGGGTGCTGTTGTGGGTGTGGTGGTGGGTGCGAGAGGGGAGGCAGGTACGGATGCGAGGGCGTGGGTGGGGCGGGTGCTGGTGCAGGTACAGGCACAGGGGCAAGTGCAGGTGCAGATACAGATGCAGGCGCAGTGCAGCGCAGGCTCGGTGAAGTGCAGTGCAGTGCAGTGCAGACCTGGTGCAGGCGCAGTTCAGTGCAGTGCAGTGCATTGCAGTGCCGCACAGCGCAGCGCAGTGCAGTGCGGTGCGGCGCGGCGCGGTGCGGTGCGGTGCAGTGCAGGCAGGTGCAGGTGCAGGTGCAGTGCAGTGCAGCGCAGCACAGTGCAGTGCATTGCATGGCATCGCAGTGCAGTGCAGTGCAGCGCGGCGCAGCGCAGCGCGGTGCAGTGCGGTGCGGTGCGGTGAGGTGCAATGTGGTGCAATGCAGTGCGGTGCAGTGCAGGTGTAGTGCAATGCAGTGCAGTGCAGCGCAGCGCAGTGCGGTGCGGTGCGTTGTGGTGCGGTGCTGTGCTGCCCCGCGCTGCGCGGCGCGGCACGGCGCAGCGCAGCGCGGCACGGTGCGGTGCAGTGCAGGCACAGGCGCTGGTGAACGTGCTGTGGCAGGTGCGTGGATGCTCGTGTGCACAGGCACGGGCCGGAGACTGGGCCTGACAATGCTGTGTGCGGGCGAGCAGCATGGCTTTCCTTTTGCACTACGAGTGCAGTCGGCATCAAAAGTGCCTCCCCTCTCGTATGATTGCGCTGTGCAGTAGTTCGTGGTGGGGGGACTTCAACATCATAGGGCTTCGAATGCATCAAACAGCTTCCACACTGTTGTGCAAATGGTGAAGGAATTTAACTCTTCTCTCCTCTGGTTGGGCACGCTTGCTCTCCTGTCACCTTTCCTTCTGGCGTGCGTGCTTGTGTGCGCGCTTGCGTGCGTGCGTGCGCAGGTGAGCAAGGCGGGGTTTCTGTCAGTGGGGGTGCAGACGTACGGGGGAGGGCTGTGGCACACGTGGTTTGACCGCGACCTGTCGGTGGCGGGCCGACTCATGCTCAAGCGCGCGGGAGGCGAGGGTGGCTTGGAGCAACGTCTGGTTCGAATCGACCGCCCCATCATGCGCGTGCCAACCCTCGCCATCCATCTCGATAGGTACTCC
>SZWC01010656.1:55021-74324 GCA_023375785.1 Penium margaritaceum | reverse complement strand
GTAGAGGCGATACGCCTTGCTTGCCACGTCGTAGCCAATCATCAGCATCTGCGCACTCTTCGCGTCCCACTTTTGCCGCTTCTCCTTTGGCACGTGCATGTGCGCCAAGCTGCCAAACGCGCGAAGATGACCCACGCTCGGCTTCTTGCCGAACCACGCCTCGTACGGCGTCATCTGCTCCAGCGCCTTAGTTGGACTACGGTTCTTGATGTAGACCGCAGTGCTCACAGCTTCAGCCCAGAAGTCGTAGGTCAGCCGAGCCGCGTGCAGCATGGAGCGCGCCGACTCCACAATGGTACGGTTGGCGCGTTCTGCTACGCCGTTCTGCTGCGGCGAGTACGGCGCGGTACGCTGCGCCTTGATGCCAGCTGCTGCGAGGTAGTCCTGGAACTCCTTGCTTAGGTATTCTCCACCGCGATCGCTGCGCAGCGCCTTGATCTTCTTGCCGGTCTGGTTCTCCATCATGGCCTTGAACTCCTTGAACCTGTCAAAGCACTGGTCCTTGGAGGAAAGGAAGTACACAGTAGTGTAACGGCTGAAATCATCAATGAAGGTGAGAAAATACCTAGAGCCTCCAAAGCTCTGGGTCTGCATCGGTCCGCACAAGTCCGTGAAGACCAGCTCCAACACCCCTTTTGCACGCTCCCCTGCTCCAGAGAACGCCTCGCGGTGCTGCTTCCCCTCCAAACAGCCAATGCATAACTGCTGCTCAAAGTTAGAGATGGTAGGTAGGTCACGCACCATCTGCTTTGCTTGAAGCTGCTGTAAGGCGCGCATGCCGATGTGGCCGTAGCGTGCATGCCAGATCTCGCCATGTGTCGCCTGCACCACTGCTGCAAGACTCTGCTCACGCGGGATCTTGGTCGGCCCCAACAGGCGGTACATGTCGCCCTCCTTCACCGACTTGGCCAACTCCTCTCCTGTTTCCTTGTCGAGGATGTAGCCGTAATCATCGTCAAAAACGACGAGCAGTCCTGTGTTTGTGAGAGAGGACAGTGAGAGAAGGTTGAACGCAGCATCAGGCACATACAGCACGCCATGGAACACTCCCACTTCAATGCCACGCGGGGTCTCCAACCACATCTCCACAATCCCAATCCCCTCAGCATACACCACCCGATAATTTTCAGCGCCATCATCTTTTCCTCCAAAAGCATGAGGAATACAGGATCCTTGCTCTCATACTTCTTGCACAATGTGTCCCACCCCTCCTTTGCAGTAGCCTTGTCACTCACGTACTGAAGATGCGGGTTGGAGATGGTGTTGACAAGCAACCTATAGGCATGCCTGTCCTTCTTCTTCCACTCCTCATACGTCGCTGGTACAGCTGCAGAAGAACCCGCATCAGCTGCACCCTTTTGCGGCGTCTTCCCCGCCACCACCTGCGCTGCGGTGATGCCTTTTGCCTGTGGAACTGGAGCCGGCTCGTCGCCGCTCACCACCTCCCACAAGCCCCTCTCCTCCAAAAGGAGGCGGGTACGGATCTTCCAAAACGTGAAGTTGGCGCGTCCCTCCAGCCTCTCCAAAGGCTGGGCTGCTGTCACAACGCCAGCTGCTGCCATTTTGAGCCTTGGTGATGCTCAGCACTGCCCTTGGATGGCGACGCTACCCCTACTTCTGCTGCTGCTTCTGCAAGAAATCTGTCTGACAGAAAATGGACTGTAGATGCCAGCAGACTGGGAATTTTAAAAAACCAAGCCCACCACTGGAAAATTAAGCTCAAAACCGTTCAGATCGACCCATAAAACGGGGTCATCAACAGGGGATTTGAAAAGATATGCCCTCTTGAAAACAGGGTATGCTTCTGCTCCTACTCCAACTCAGGCCAGCCAGCTTGTAAACAGCGTTTCTCCCAAACGAATCCATGGAATGCAAATATTTTTGCATCAATGGAAAGCGTAGGAAAAATACTACAATTCGCATGTGCCACTTTTTAAATTTGACAAAGAAACGAGAGAGTTATGGTCATCACAATGCGACAGTCTTACTCATAGAGAAGAGTGTAGCCCTGGCCGACCTCGTTTTGAGCATAACTCTCAATCCGACTGTTGGATCTTTGCGATCTTGAGATCGTTGGAAAGCTTGTCTTCTGAACTTGAAGCTCCGGTGGTCGGTCGTCAAATTTGGTGAAGGTTTCACCCCAACCCGTCACTCTCAAAGTGACGGCCTGTGCTGGCTAAAAGTGGTAGAACTTGGCTCTGATACCAAATGTTGGAAATGGAGGAGAGAGGGAGCCTTGGAGCAGCGAGCATGTGNAAGGGCATCACTTGTGCTGAAGAATGGTTGTTCAATCACTCAAAATGATGGAGTACATATAGAGCTAGAGCTTGGGCAAGTCAGCCCTCTCACAAGCCACACCACTTAGCCATGGAGGCTAAGGCTCACACACTAGAATCCATAATCTCACACAAGGGAGGAAATCAGCCTAGCAATCAGGCTGACCACTCACACACGACCTAGAGAGCTAGAGAATGCTCTCATGGCACACTCCTAGTGGTCACATAACCCACAAACCCATGTAGAATCGCCATGTGTCCATAGCTAGCACACAAGGATCTCACCTCACCTAAAAAGTAAGGAGAGGTACCTTTATCCTAGTCAGCACACTCTGACAAGGCAATCCAAAGACCAAGGACCTTTTTGGATATTTCTCCCATCAGGTCTTGACCCTGGACCTCTTGTCTTTTTCTTTTCTCAGGCTAAGGCATGGAGCCATCACCCATGCCCACCCAGACATCGACGGTCCATGACCCCCGAAACTTCGAAAATTCATATCTCCCAATCCGACCGTTGGATCGGCCTCAAACTTGGACCGTAGACATCTTGCCATATGATCTTTCCAATGGTGAAGTCGGATTGGCGATCGGAGCAGGCATCTGGTACTTTCCTGGAACTTGCTCCTGTGGACCTGAAATTGAGCCGGATGGCTCCCTTTCCAACAAATCTCACACAAAGGATACAATCAGCCTAGCAATTAGGCTGACCACTCACACACGACCTAGAGAGCTAGAGAATGCTCTCATGGCACACCTCTAGTGGTCACATAACCCACAATCCCATGGAGAATCGCCATGTATCCATGGCTAGCAGACAAGGATCTCACCTCACCTAAAAAGTAAGGAGAGGTACCTTTTTCCTAGGCAGCACACTCTGATAAGGTAACCCAAGAATCTATGACCTTTTTGGATATTTCTTCCATTAGGTCTTGACCCTGGACCTCTTGCTTTTCTCTTTTCTCAGGCTAAGGCATGGAGTCATCGCCCATGGTCACCCGGATATTGGCAGTCGATGACCCGAAAACTTTGAAAATTCATATCTCCCAATCCGACCGTTGGATCACCTCAAACTTGGACCGTAGAAACTTTGCCACCTGATCTTTCCAATGGTCAAGTCGGATCAACAATCGGAGTAGGCATCTGGAAGTTTCCTGGAACTAGCTCCTGTGGACCTGAAACAAAGCCGGACGGCTCCTTTCCCAACAATCTCCCACCTTGCCGTACTCAAATGGGCTGAGTCCACATGCCTTCATGCAGAACTGCTACTTCTCACGGGTCACTGGCTTGGTGTACAAATCAACGACCCGCTTGCTAGTTGGAGTAAACTCCAGCCCACTCATCTCCGCCATGAGACGCTGAAGCCAAACTGCTTCCTTGGCTCTAAAGCTGAGAGAGACGTACTCAACTTCATTGCTTGAGGTGGCCACGACCACTTGCCGCTTGCTACAACAGCTGATGGCCCCACCATTCATGAGGAACAAATGTCCAGAGATGGACTTGCGGTCCTCAGGGTGTGAAGCCCAATCTGCGTCTGTGTAGCCGATGATGCTGTTGTCATTATCGTTGTAGGTGATGCCGATGTTGATGGTTCTAGCAAGGTAGCAGAAGATCCGCTTCATAGAAAATGATGATGAGCACCTCATGACCATGCCGCCAGCGATTGACGTTGTACTCACACTCGCTGCGCTCAAACCCCATGCACTGTTACGCCGCATCCAACTTATGGTGCCAAGCACGCCAAGCTGGAACCAGAAGATGACCCACGCTCGGCTTCTTGCCGAACCAAGCCTCGTAAGGCGTCATCTGCTTTAGGGCCTTAGTTGGAAAGCGGTTCTTGATATACACCGCAGTGCTCACTATTTCGGCCCAAAATTCGTAGGTCAGGCGAGCCGCGTGCAGCATGGAGTGTGCCGACTCAACGATGGTGTGGTTGGCGCGTTTTGCTACACCGTTCTGCTGCAGCGAGTATGGCGCGGTGCGCTGCGCCTTGATGCCTGCTGCTGCAAGGTAGTCCTGGAACTCCTTGCTCAGGTACTCTCCACCGCGGTCACTATGTAACGCCTTGATTTTCCTGCCAGTCTGGTTCTCCACCATGGCCTTGAACTCCTTGAACCTGTCAAAGCACTGGTCCTTGGAGGAAAGGAAATACACAACACTATAACGGCTGAAATCATCAATGAATGTGAGAAAATACCTCGAGCCTCCAAAGCTTTGGGTCTGCATCGGGCGACACAAGTATGTGTGGACCAGCTCCAGCACTTCCTTGGCGTGCTCTCCTGCTCTAGATGCTGATTCCCCTCGAAACAGCCGATGTACAACTACTACTCAAAGTTAGAGATGGTGGGTAAGTCACGCACAATCTGCTTCGTTTGAAGTTGCTGCAAGGCGCGCATGCCGATGTGGCCGTAGCGCGCATGCCAGATTTCGCCATCTGTGGCCTGCACCACTGCTGCAAGACTCTTCTCGCACGGGATCTTGGTCGCCCTCAGCAGGCGGTATATGTCGCATTCCTTAACCGATTTGGTCAACTCCAATCCGATTTCCTTGTCGAGGATGTAGCCATAGTCGTCGTCAAAGATGACTCGCAGTCCTGTGTTGGTGATAGAGGGCACTGAGAGAAGGTTGAACGCAGCATCAGGTACATAAAGTACGCCATGGAACACTCCTATTTCAATGCCACGCGGGGTCTCCAACCACATCTCCACAATCCCAATCCCCTCAGCATACACCACCCGATTATCATCCAAAGCAATCGTACGGGGGGGGATGGAGAGAAGCTGCGTAAACCACTCCTTGTGGTGCGTCAGGCTCTTGGTGCACCTTGAGTCCTTGTACCATGCCAGATCCGCCTTTTCCTTCTCCAACATGTCAGACTTCGCCATAAAGAGGCGGTCGCGCACCTCCTTGGCCACATTCATGTTGCCAAAATGGCGCACGCCGGTCTGGTTTTGCTGTTGTTGCTGCTGCTGCTGCTGACATTGCTATGACTGCTGCTGCTCTTGCTGTGGAGAGTGCTGCTTTTGCTGCTGCTACTGCTTCTCCTTCTGGTCCCTCTTGAACTTGAAGCACTCTTTCTTGTAATACCCCTCTTTACGGCAATAGCGACACTTGCCTTTCTTCTTGCCTCTCTGCTGCCCGGACTGCTGCTGCAACTGGTTGCGTGAGCCTATGGCCATGAAAACTGATTCACTGCTGCTGCTGCCGCCATTGCGCTTTGCTACATTGCAACGCAGTTCTACCTACACTCGTTGCGTGCAAATGAAGTCGAGGTCGAGAGTCGGCTGGCACTCCAACGTCTCTCGTACCGTGTCATAGCTCGTTGGGAGTACCCTCAGCAAGAGGAGGACCAAGCGCGTGTCTTCCACAGGATTGCCGGCCGCTTTTAGCTGCTTCGCCAGGTCCTTTGCCCTATCCAAGTATCCTCCAGCCGTTCGCCACCCTGCATTTTCAACGCCATCATCTTCTTCTGCAAAAGCATGAGGAATGCAGGATCCTTGCTCTCATACTTCTTGCACGTGTCCCATCCCTCTTTTTCAGTAGCCATGTCACACACGTAATGAAGATGCGGGTTGGAGGTGGTGTTGACAAGCAGCCTGTAAGCCTCCTATCCTTCTTCTTCCACTCCTCATACGCCACCGCTGCAGTTGTAGATAAACTTGCATCTGTTGTACCTTTCTACGGCGTCTTCCCCGTCACCACCTCCGCTGTGGTGATGCCTTTTTCCTGTGGAGGCAGAGCGCGCTCGTCGCCGCTCAGCACCTCCCACAAGCCCTTCTCCAAAAGGAGGCGGGTACCACGCCTGTTGCTACCATTTTGAGCGTTGGTGATGCTCAGCGCTGCCCTTGAGTGGCGGTGCTACCTCTGCTTCTGCTGCAGCTTCTGCCAGAAATCTACCTGATAGAAAATGGATTGTATAGGCCAATTGACTGGGAATTTAGAAATTTTGAGCCCACCATTGGAAATTTCAGCTCAAAATCTTTCAGATCAATCCATAAAACAAGGTCATCAACAGGAGATTTTCAGAGATATGCTCTTTTGAAAACAGAGTATTATTGAGCTCCTACTCCAGCCCATACCAGCCAGGTTGTAAACGGTGTTTCTCCCAAACGTACAAATGGAATACAAATGATATTGCACCAATGGAAAGCTTAGGAAAAATGCTTCAATTGTTATGTGCTACTTTTTAAATTTGACAAGGAAACAAGAGAGTTATGGTCATCACAAGGCGACAGTCTTACTCAGAGAGAAGAGCGTAGCCCAGGCCGACCACGTTTTGAACATAACTCTCATTCGCGTCCTTGGGCTCGTTGGAAAGCTTTTCTCTTGAACTTGAAGAGCTTGTGGTTGATTGTTAAATTTGGTTAAGGATTCACACCAACCCGACACTCTCAAAGTGACGGCCTGTGCTGGCTGAAAATGGCAAAACTTGAATCTGATACATAGTATTGGAACTGGAGGAGAGAGGGAGCTTTGGAGCAGCGAGCATGTGAAACTGGAAGGGCATCACTTGTGCTGAAGAATGGTTATTAAATTACTCAAAATGATGGAGTACATGTAGAGCTAACACTAAGGCAAGTCAGCCCTCTCACAAGCCACACCACTTAGCCATGGAGGCTAAGGCTCACACACTAGAGTCCATAATCTCACACAAGAGAGGAAATCAGCCTAGCAATCAGGTTGACCACTCACACATGACCCAGAGACCTAGGAAAAGCTCTCATGGCACACTCCTAGTGGACACATAACCCACAATCCCATGGAGAATCGCCATGTGTGCATGGCTAGCACACAAGGATCTCACCTCACCTAAAAAGTAAGGAGAGGTACCTTTTTCCTAGGCAGCAGACTCTGACAAGGCAACCTAAGAATCTATGACATTTTTTAATATGTCTCCCATCAGTTCTTGACCTTCGACTTCTTGTTTGTTTCTTTTCTCAGGCTAAGGCATGGAGTCATCGCCCATGGTCACCCGGATATCGGCGGTCGATGACCTTTAAAACTTTGAAAATTCATATCTCCCAATTCGATCGTTCGATCGGCCTCAAATATTGACCATAGACATTTTGCCACCTTGTTTTGCTGCTGCTGCTGCTGCTGACGTTGCTGTCACTGCTGCTGCTATTACTGTGGAGATTACTGCTTTTGCTGCTGCTGTTGCTTCTCTTTCTGGTCCCTCTTGAACTTGAAATACTCTTTCTTCTAGTGCCCCTCTTTCTAGCGATAGTGGCACTTGCCCTTCTTCTTGTCTCTCTTCTCTCCAGACTGCTGCTGCTACTGGTTGCGTGGGCCCATGGCCATAAAAGCTGTTTCACTGCTGCGCTTTGCTTTATTGCGACGCACCTCTACCTGCACTAGGTGCGTGCAGATGAAATCTAGGTTGAGAGTCCGCTGGTATTCCAACGTCTCTCACACCGTGTCATACCTCGGTGGGAGTCCTCTCAGCAAGAGAAGGACGAAGCGCGTGTCTTTCACAGGGTTGCCGGCCGGCTTTTAGTTGCTTCGCGAGCTCCTTCGCCCTCTCAAAGTACGCCTCCATCCCTTTGCCACCCTGCATTTTCAATGGCATCATCTTCTCCTCCAAAAGAAAGAGGAATGTAGGATCCTTGCTCTCATACTTCTTGCACAACGTGTCCCACACCTCTTTTCCAGTAGCCTTGTCACTCACGTACTGAAGATGCAGGTTGGAGATGGTGTTGACAAGCAGCTTGTAAGCCTGCCTGTCCTTATTCCACTCCTCGTATGCCACTGCTATAGTTCTAGATGAACTTGAATCTGCTGCATCTTTCTGCGGCGTCTTCCCCTCCACCAGCTCTGTTTCGGTGATGCCTTTTGCCTGTGGAGGCGGAGCGCGCTCGTCGATGCTCATCACCTCCCACAAGCCCCTCTCCTCCAAAAGGAGGCGGGTACGGATCTTCCAAAACGTGAAGTTGGCGAGCCTTTCCAGCCTCTCCAAGGGCAGGACTGCTGTTACCAAGCCCGATGCTGCCATTTTGAGCTTTGGTGATGCTCAGCGCTGTCCGTGAGTGACGGCGCTACCCTTCCTTCTGCTGCTGCTTCTGCCAAAACGCTGTCTGACCGAAAATGGACTGGCTAAGTGGTGTGGCTTGTGAGAGGGCTGACTTGCCCAAGCTCTAGCTCTATATGTACTCCATCATTTTGAGTGATTCAACAACCATTCTTCAGCACAAGTGATGCCCTTTCAGTCTCACATGCTCGCTGCTCCAAGACTCCCTCTCTCCTCCAGATCCAACATTTGGTATCAGAGCCAGATTCTGCCAGATTCAGCCAGCACAGGCCGTCACTTTGAGAGTGACGAGTTAGGCTCAAACCTTGACCAAATTTCACGATCGACCACAAGATCTTCGAGTTCGCAAAACAAGCTTTCCAACGAGCCCAAGATCCTGAAGATGCAACGGTCGGATTGAGAGTTATGCTCAAAACAAGGTCGGCCAGGGCTGCACTCTTCTATATGAGTAAGACTGTCGCCTTGTGAGGACCATAACTCTCTCGTTTCTTTGTCAAATTTAAAAATTGGCACATGCGAATTGTATTATTTTTCCTAAGCTTTCCATTGGTGCAAAAATAATTGCATTCCATTGATTTGTTTGGGAGAAACGCCGTTTACAAGCTGGCTGGTCTGAGTTGGAGTAGGAGCAGAAGCACACCCTGTTTTCAAGAGGGCATATCTTTCAAAATCCCATGTTGATGACCCTGTCTTATGGGTCGATCTGAAAGGATTTGAGCTGAAGTTTCTAGTGGTGGGCTCAGTTTTTCCAAATTCCCAGTCTGCTGGCATCTACAGTCCATTTTCTATCAAACAGATTTCTGGCAGAAGCAGCAGCAGAAGCATTGGTAGCGCCGCCACCCAAGGGCAGCGTTGAGCATCACCAAAGCTCAAAATGGCAGTAGCAGGCGTGGTAACAGCAGCCCAGCCCTTGGAGAGGCTGGAAGGATGCGCTAACTTCACGTTTTGGAAGATCCGTACCCGCCTCCTTTTGGAGGAGAGGGGCTTGTGGGAGGTGGTGAGCGGCGACGAGCGCGCTCCGCCTCCACAGGCAAAACGCATCACCGCAGCTGAGGTGGTGGCGGGGAAGACGCCGCAGAAAGGTGCAGCAGATGCAAGTTCATCTACAACTGCAGCGGCGGCGTATGAGGAATGGAAGAAGAAGGACAGGCAGGCCTACAGGTTTCTTGTCAACACCATCTCCAACCCGCATCTTCAGTACGTGAGTGACAAGGCTACTACAAAGGAGGGGTGGGACACGTGCAAAAATTATGAGAGCAAGGATCCTGCATTCCTCATGCTTTTGGAGGAAAAGATGATGGCGCTGAAAATGCAGGGTGGTGAAGGGATGGAGGCGTACCTGGACAGGGCAAAGGAGCTGGCGAAGTAGCTAAGAGCCGCCGGTAACCCTATCGAAGAGACGCGTTTCATCCTCCTCTTGTTGAGGGGACTCCCAACCAGCTACGACACGGTGCAAGAGACGATGGAGTGCCAGCCAACTCTCGACCTTGACTTCATCTGCACACACCAGGTGCAGGTGGAACTGCGTCGCAATGCCGCAAAACGCAATGGCGGCAGCAGTAGCAGTGAAGCAGCTTTCATGGCGATGGGCTCACGCAACCAGCAGCAGCAGCAGTCCGGGCAGCAGAGAGGTAAGAAGGGCAAGTGCCATTATTTCCAGAAAGAGGGGCACTACAAGAAAGAGTGCTTCAAGTTCAAGAGGGACCAGAAGGAGCAGTAGCAGCAGTAAAAGCAGCAATCTCCACAGCAACAGCAGCAGTCACAGCAATGTCAGCAGCACCAGCAGCAGCAGCAGCAGAACCAGATCGGCGTGCGTCATTTTCGCAACATGAACGTGGCCAAGGAGGTGTGCGACCGCCTCTTCATGGCAAATTCTGACATGTTGCAGAAGGAGAAGGCGGATCTGGCATGGTACAAAGACTCTGGTTGTACCAAGAGTCTGATGTACCACAAGGAGTGGTTTACGCAGTTGCTGTCCATCTCTCCCCGTCCTATCGCTATGGGTGATGATCGGGTGGTGTATGCTGAGGGGATTGGGATTGTGGAGATGTGGTTGGAGAGCCCGCGTGGTATTGAAGTGGGAGTGTTCCATGGTGTGCTGTACGTACCTAATGCTGCATTCAACCTCCTCTCAGTCTCCTCTCTAACAAACACAGGACTGCGCGTCGTCTTCGACGATGACTATGGCTACATCCTCAACAAGGATACAGGAGAGGAGTTGGCCAGGTCGGTGAAGGAGGGCGACATGTACCGCCTGCTGGGGGCGACCAAGATCCCGCGTGAGCAGAGTCTTGCAGCAGTGGTGCAAGCGACAGATGGCGAGATCTGGCATGCGCGCTACGGCTACATCGGCATGCGCGCCTTGCAGCAGCTTCAAGCAAAGCAGATGGTGCGTGACCTGCCTACCATCTCTAACTTTGAGCAGCAGTTGTGCATCGGCTGTTTGGAATGGAAGCAGCACCGGGAGGCGTTATCTGGAGCAGGGGAGCGTGCGAAGGAGGTATTGGAACTGGTCCACACGGACTTGTGCGGACCGATGCAGACCCAGAGCTTTAGAGGCTCTAGGTATTTCCTGACTTTCATTGATGATTTCAGCCGTTACACTGCTATGTACTTCCTTCCTTCCAAGGACCAGTGCTTTCACAGGTTCAAGGAGTTCAAGGCCATGGTGGAGAACCAGACTGGCAAGAAGATCAAGGCGCTGCGCAGCGATCGCGGTGGAGAGTACCTGAGCAAGGAGTTCCAGGACTACCTCGCAGCAGCTGGCATCAAGGCGTAGTGTACCGCGCCGTACTCACCGCAGCAGAACAATGTAGCAGAACGAGCTAACCGTACCATTGTGGAGTCGGCGCGCTCCATGCTGCACGCGGCTCGGCTGACCTACGACTTCTAGGCTGAAGCCGTGAGCACTACGGTCTACATCAAGAACCACAGTCCAACTAAGGCGCTAGAGCAGATGACGCCATACGAGGCGTGGTTTGGCAAAAAACCGAGCGTGGGTCATCTCCGAGCATTTGGCAGCCTGGCACACATGCACGTGCCCAAGGAGAAGCGGCAGAAATGGGACGCAAAGAGTGCGTAGATGCTGATGATTGGCTACGACGTGGCAAGCAAGGCCTATCGCCTCTACGCGAGGGATACAGGCCACGTCATCATCTTCAGGGATGTCGTCTTCAACGAGAGCAACGTCATCGGCACCAACATTGTCTGTGATAGGCAGCAGAACCAGCAGCTGACGAGATAGTGGGAGCAGAAATCCTTCCTGACCCAGTCTCTCCTGATCCTTCCTCTACTATGATAGTGGGAGAATCACTCTTCTCTCCCATGTCTGATGTAGCAGATACAGCAACCTCACCGGCAGAAGCAGAGGAGGGAGATGTAGCACCACCAGCAGCAGCAGTTGTGCCAGCAGCACCGCGCCAGCCGCCCGCTAACCCTCCAGCACCAGGTCGCAGGTACCCTCTTAGGGTGCGTTACAAGCCTGGTGAGCGCGGCCATTTCTGGATGCTGCAGAAACCAGAACATATGAACGTCGCAGTAGCAGCAGATTCAGATGAGCCAACGTCATACAAGGAGGCCATGGCTGCACCGGATGCACCAGATTGGGCGCAAGCTGTGCAGCAGGAGATACAGTCACAGCTCGACAACGGTACGTGGGAGCTGACTGAGCGTCCACCTGGACGTAAGGAGATCAAGTGCAAGTGGGTGTTCAAGAAGAAGCGAGGAGCAGATGGCAACCTGGAAAAGTACAAGGCAAGGCTGGTTGCCAAGGCTACTCACAACAGGAGGGCATCGACTACACAGAAACTTTTGCCCCTGTTGCAAAGTTTGCCTCTGTGCGCACGCTCCTCTCTTATGCAGCAGCTGAGGACTTCGAAGTTCACCACATGGATGTCAAGACGACATTCTTGAATGGTGACTTGGAGGAGGAGATCTATATGGAGCAGCCGGAAGGGTTCGTCGTGGATGGCCATGAGCACCTGGTTTGGAAGCTGCAAAACTCGCTGTACGGCCTCAAGCAAGCGTCGCGTGCTTGGAATCAGAAGTTGGATGCGGCGTTGTAGTGCATGGGGTTTGAGCGCAGTGAGTGTGACTACAGCGTCTTTCGTTGGCAGCATGGTCATGAGGTACTCATCATCATCGTCTATATGGATGACATGCTCCTCCTTTCCAACAGCATGTCTGCACTGCAGGAGTTCAAGGAAGCCATGCAGGAGCGCTTCCAGATGTCTGATCTCGGGGAGGCGTCATACTTCCTTGGTATCCAGATCATGCGTGACCGCAAATCACGCTCTCTCTCGCTACTGCAGAGTCGCTACATCAAGGGCGTCCTGCAGCGGTTCGGCATGGCAGAGGCCAAACCCATTGGTACGCCGCTGGAGACGCGACAGTACCTCCTGAGCTTCAGTGGAGAAGCAGATGCAGCTGAGTGGCAGAAGTACCAAAGCGTCGTCGGTAGCCTCATGTACCTGATGGTGGCAACCAGGCAAGACCTCGCACAGGCTGTGAGCGCTATGAGCCACCATATGGCTAATCCCGGACCGGAGCACCAGAAGGTAGTGAAGCGGATCTTCCGCTACCTTGCTAGAACCATCAACATCGGTATCACCTACAACGGCAATGACAACAGCATCATCAGCTACACAGACGCAGATTGGGCTTCAAATCCTGAGGACCGCAAATCCATCTCTGGACATATGTTCCTCATGAATGGTGGGGCCATCAGCTGGTGCAGCAAGCGGCAAGTGGTCGTGGCCACCTCAAGCACAAAAGCTGAGTACGTCTCTCTCAGTTTTGGAGCCAAGGAAGTAGTTTCGCTTCAGCGTCTTATGGCGGAGATGAGTGGGAGTGCAGCAGTTCCTGTTCCTGTGCGCGTCGACAACCAGAGCGCAATCGCACTCGCCAAGAATCCTGAGCACCATGCACGTACCAAGCACATTGACATCGCATATCACTTCATCAGGCACATGGTATAGGAGGGTGCTATCAAGCTGGAGTTTACTCCAACCAGCAGGCAGGTCGCTGATTTCTGCACCAAGCCAGTAACCCGTGAGAAGCAGCAGTTCTGCATGAAGGCATGTGGACTCAGCCCACTCTGACTGCGGCAAAGTGGGAGATTGTTGGGAAAGGAGCCGTCCGGCTCAGTTTCAGGTCCACAGGAGAAAGTTCCAGGAAACTTCCAGATGCCTACTTAGATCGTCGATCCGTCTTCACCATTTGAAAGATCAGTTGGCAAATTATCTATGGTCCAAGTTTCAAGCCCATCCTATGGTCGGATTGGGAGATATGAATTTTCGAAGTTTCAGGGGTCATGGACCGCCGATGTCTGGGTGGCCATGGACGATGGCTCCATGCCTTAGCTTGAGAAAAGAAAAAGGCAAGAGGTCCAGGATCAAGACCTGATGGGAGAAATATCCAAAAAGGTCCTTGGTCTTAGGATTGCCTTGTCAGAGTGTGCTGACTAGGATAAAGGTACATCTCCTTACTTTTTAGGTGAGATGAGATCCTTGTGTGCTAGCCATGGACACATGGCAATTCTCCATGGGTTTTTGGGTGATGTGACCACTAGGAGTGTGCCATGAGAGCATTCTCTAGCTCTCTAGGTCGTGTTTGACTGGTCAGCCTGATTGTTAGGCTGATTTCCTCCCTTGTGTGAGATTGTGGTCTCTAGTGTGTGAGCCTTAGCCTCCATGGCTAAGTGGTGTGGCTCGTGAGAGGGCTGACGTGCCCAAGCTCTAGCTCTATATGTACTCCATCATTTTGAGTGATTCAACATCCATTCTTCAGCACAAGTGGTGCCCTTTCAGTCTCACATGCTCGCTGCTCCAAGACTCCCTCTCTCCTCTAGATCCAACAATTCTGGCAGTGCGTGAAGGTGAGCCCGACCATGAAGTCGTCCATCTCCTTGTACCACATCCTTGGGGCCTGTTTCAGCCCGTCCAGTGCTTTGACCAATTTGCAAACCTTGCCATGTGGAACTTTCACTCCCTCGGGCACTTCCATCAGTACTTCTTTGTCTAGCTTCGTGTAGAGGAAAGTTGTCTTGACATCATCTTGAGGACCTCCAGATCGTTTGCAGCAACGATGCCCAAGATGGATCTAATGGAGACAAAGGTGACGACACGCGCAAAGGTCTTGTCAACCTGCCTGAGCCGACGGTCTAGCAAATGGATTCCTGCCGAACGCTCTTGAAATTACAACCAAGAGATGATGTCATCCTCACAGCCAAGGTTCCACACTGAGCAGGTCATATGAATCACTTCCTTGCTCTGTATTCTTAGCACTACGTCACTTTCGCGCGAGGAGCAAACTCTTAGGGCTTAGACCAACCAATACTTCTTTAGTGTCTGCCTCTCGTGGACAACTTTGTGAGGAGTCTCAAAGGTAAGAACTGTACTCAATGACAGGGAACTGACAGGTTCTTATAGTCCTAGAGCCAGCTTCTAGCCTAGGTGCGTAGTGGCTCCTAGAGCATGCTTCCAGCCACTTGGTCCAACAGCCTGTACGCCTTGTGTGTGGTGTCGTATCCAACTATTACATACTTACGAGCATGTGCATCCTGCTTGCAACTTCCTTCTCCTGGTTGGACCTTTGCCCAGGCAGTACACCCAAAGATCCTTAAGTATGAGGCATCTAGCTTCTTCCCTGACCAAGCCTCCTATGGCGTCCTGAGTTGCTTCTCTCGTTGCTTCTTACCACGCCTTCCAAGCGCAGCTGCTGGAGTGAGATTCACAAGGTAGCAAGCAGTTTTTGCAGCTTCTACCCAGAAGCGAGATGGGAGTTTGGTGTCGAAGAGCATGCTTTGTGTGATGCCAAGGATAGTCTGGTTCATCTGCTCGGCAATGCCATTACTCTGGGGATGTAAGGCGTTGTGGTCTTGTGGTTGATGCTATATTGGCTTAACCAGCCTTTGCACACTTCGTACTCACCATCGTTCTGCGTACGCAGTGCCTTGATCTTCTTACTTGTCTCCCGCTCTACAATCGCGATAAACTCTTGCAGCTTCTCCTTGACCTCTCCCTTTGTCTTAAGGAAGTAGATCCACATTTTGCGACTGTGGTCATCGATGAAGGTCAAGAAATACTTACTCTAGCGTGAGGAGTGCAGAATGGTCCGCACACATCAGAGTGAATCAAGTCTAAGATTGCTGTGGTACGTTATCCATTACGCTCAAAGGGCTTTCTCTTTGTCTTGCCTTGGAGGCATGGCTCACACAGCTTTTTCCACTTTCGCTCATCCTTGGCCTTGCATCCCTCCATCACATGAACCACTTCGTGCTGCTGCATAGCTTGCATTGTGCTCTCGGCCACATGGCCAAACTGCATGTACCACAGCTCAGCATTTGTGTTGGTGGAGTTGGCTACCATGGTGACGGGTTGTGGTGCAACATCAGCCTTTGGAGACTTGGGCTCTTCAACCGCTGCATATCTTTAATTTGTGCTTTCAAGAGGTTTTGTTTGCAACACGTAGAGCCCATCAACTCTTGGGACCTGTGCGACAAGACTCTCCTTGGGATACGAGATCTTGATGTCCTTGTTCTTAACAATCACAGCCTCCTCCTCCATGAAGACGACCATGATGTCGTGGTCCGTGATTTTGGACAGAGACAAGAGGTTGCCGCAAAATACGGCATGTAGACGACGTTCTCCAGCTTCAAGTCTTTTTCAGCACCATTCACATTGATGCTGATGAACTTATCTCACTCTCGTTGCGCATGGACAAGGCTGCCGTTGGCACACTTGAAGCGATGTTCAGTGTCTCCAATGGAGATGAACCCATCCTTCTCCCTTGAAGAGTGGTGGTTCGTGCATGAGTCGAGCTTGTAGGCTCCACGCTTGAAAAGTACCGCTCCCTTGGTTGTCGGCACGCTCTCTGTCATCATGTTTGTCAAGTCCTTCGTACCCTTTCCTTTCCCCTCATATCTACCACCATGATCTCCGTTAACCTTCTCGGGAGGCTTGCAGTCTAGTGCAAAAATCCAGGCTTGCCACAGTTATGGCAGTTCCTAGGACGCTTTGAACTCTTTCCACCACCACCATTGCCTTTCCTCCACCGCCACCGCTTATGCTGCTACTTTGACCAGAAGAGGAATTGTTGTCACGACCACCGTACTGTACATCATGGGCTCAAATGTTAGCCTCACTACCGCTGCAACGCATGCCCTCGTTGCGCACGTACTCAGAAACTGCGTCATATGTCAAAACCTCCTCCTTCCAACAGCCAAAGACGGTGAACACAGGATACCAGGTTTCAGGTAGCGCCATGAGGAGGATCATGGCCTACATGTTTGTGTTGATTTCCCAGTTCATTTGGGTCACTTGCTATAGTAGTCCTTCATGTTGTAACTGGAGGAGAGAGGGAGCCTTGGAGCAGCGAGCGAGTGGGATTGGAAGGGCATCACTTGTGCTCAAGAATGGTGCTTAAATCACTCAAAATGATGGAGTACATATAGGACTAGAGCTTGGGCAAGTCAACCCTCTCACAAGCCACACCACGTAGCCATGGAGACTAAAACTCACACACTAGAGTCCATAATCTCACACAAGAGAGGCAATCAGCCTAGCAATCAGGCTGACCACTCACACACGACCTGAAGAGCTAGAAACTGCTCTCATGGCACACTCCTAGTGGTCAAATAACCCACAATCCCATAGAGAATCGCCACGTGTCCATGGCTAGCACACAAGGATCTCACCTCACCTAAAAAGCAAGGAGAGGTACCTTTTTCCTAGTCAGCACACTTTGACAAGGCAACCTAAGAATGTCGGACCTTTTTGGATATTTCTCCAATCAGGTCTTGACCCTAGACCTCTTTTCTTTTTTCTTTTCTCAGGTTCTGGCATGGTGCCATCGCCCATGATCACTAAGATATCGGCGGTCGATGAACCGAGAAACTTTGAAAATTTATATCTCCCAATCAAACCGTTGGATCAGCCTGAAACATGGACCACGCATTGGGTAGTTTCCTGGAACTTGCCCTTGTGGACCCGAAACTGAGCCAGATGGCTCTTTTTCCAACAATCGCCCACTTTGTCGCAGTCACAGTGGGCTGAGTCCACATGCCTTCATGCACAACTGCTACTTCTCAGGGGTCACTGACTTGGTATAGAAATCAGTGACCTGCTTTTTGGTTGAAGTAAACTCCAGTTTATAGCTCCCTCCTGCACCATGTGCCTGATGAAGTAATATGCGATGTCAATGTGCTTGGTGCGTGCATTGTGCTCAGGATTCTTGGCAAGTGCGATTGCGCTCTGGTTGTCGAAGCGTACAGGAACTGGAACCGCTGCACTCCCACTCATCTCCGCCATAAGACGTAGAGGCCAAACTACTTCCTGGGCTCCAAAGCTGAGAGAGACGTACTCAGCTTTCGTGCTTGAGGTGGCCACGACCACCTGCCGCTTATTGCACCAGCTGATGGCCCCACCATTCATGAGGAACACATGCCCAGAGATGGTCTTGTAGTCCTCAAGGTTTGAAGCCCAATCTACGTTTGTGTAGCCGATGATGCTATTGTCGTTGCGGTTCTATGTGATGGCGATGTTGATGGTTCCAACAAGGTAGCAGAAGATCCGCTTCACTGCCTTCTAGGCCTCAAGTCCGGGATTAGCCATGTGATGGGTCACAGCGCTCACAGCCTGTATGAGGTCTAGCCTGGTTGCTACTATCCGGTACATGAAATTGCTGATGGCGCTCTAGTACTTCTGCCGCTCAGTTGCATTTGCTTCTCCATTGAAGCTCACAAGGTTCTGCCGCGTCTCCAACGGCGTGCCGATGGATTTTGCCTCTGCCATGGTGAACCGCTGCAAGACATCCTTGATGTAGCGGCTCTGCTGCAGTGAGAGAGAGCATGATTTGCGGTCACGCGTGATCTGGATTCAAAAGAAGTATGATGCCTCCCCGAGATCAGACATCTACAAGTGCTCCTGCATGGCCTCCTTGAACTCCTGTAGTGAAAACTTCTGTTGGAAAGGAGGAGCATGTCATCTACATAGACGATGATGATGAGCACCTCATGACCATGCTGCCAGCGATAGACGCTATAGTCACACTCACTACGCTCAAACCCCATGCACTGCAACGCCGCATCCAACTTTTGGTTCCAAGCACACGATGCTTGCTGGAGGCCATATAGTAACTTCTACAGATTGTAAACCACGTGCTCCTGGCCATCCATGACGAACCCCTCCGGCTGTTCCATGTAAATCTCCCACTCCAGATCATCGTTCACGAATGCCGTCTTGACGTCCATGTGGTGGACCTCAAAGTCCTCTGCTGCTGCATAGGAAAGGAGCGTACGCACAGAGGCAAACTTTGCAACAGGAGCAAAGGTTTCAGTGTAGTCGATACCTTCCGGCTGTGAGTAGCCCTTGGCGACCAGTCTCGCCTTGTACTTTTCGAGGTCAACATCTGCGTCCCTCTTTTTCTTGAACACCCACTTATACTTGATTACCTTGCGTCCAAGTGGATGCTCGGTCTGCTCCTACGTACCGTTGTCGAGCTGTGACTGTATCTCCTACTGCACGGCTTGCGCCTAATCTTCTGCATCAGGTACAGCCATGGCCTCCTTGTATGATGTTCGCTCATGTGAATCTGCTACAACTGCGACGTTCATCAATTCTGGTTTCTGCAGCATCCAGAAATGGCCGCGTTCACCAGGCTTGTAGAGCAAACGAAGAGGGTACCTGCGACCTGGTGCTGGAGCGATAGGGAGTGGCTAGCGCAGTGCTGCTGGTGTAACTGCTGATGTTGGTGGTGCTGCATCTCCTTCCTCTTCTTCTGCCAATGAGGTCCCTGTATCTGCTACATCAGACATGCGAGAGTAGACTGGTTCAACCACTATCACAGTGGAGGAAGGATCATGAGAGAGTGTATCAGTAAGGATATTTGCTCCCACTGCGTCATCAGCTGCTGCTTCTACTCTCTCTTCACAGATAATGTTGGTACCGATGACGTTGCTCTTGTTGAAGACGACATCCCTAAAGATGATGACGTGGCCTGTATC
>SZWC01010655.1:27207-39083 GCA_023375785.1 Penium margaritaceum | reverse complement strand
CGGGGACGGGGACGGGGACGGGGACGGGGACGGGGACGGGGACGGGGACGGGGACAGAGGAATGTGCTCCAGTTTGTGAATGTAGCGAGAGGAAACTCCCGCAGGTTTCCACAGTGGAGCATTACTTCTGTGGAAACCTGCGGGAGTTTCCTCTCGCTACATTCACAAACTGGAGCGAATTCCTCTGCAAAATGGCTATCTCCTCTTTCTGAGGCAGTCATGATCCTAAGAATCTTTTCTTCAAATGGCCATGGTTTTGGCGAAAAGGGCAGACTCAAATCTTCAAGCTGCGTGATCTCCTTCCATTGTAACCTCCTCTACGACTTCCAAGGACAGTTTTGAGGATGTGGGAACTTCATGCTGCTGGAAGCATTATGCTTGGAAGTAAAATATTGAAGTTGAAGTTCGCTCATTTCTTCCAATTCACTGAGCCTATTTCAAAGCCATTTGATAGAATCAGACGACAATTTGTTTACCCCGGGTCAACCACCACTACTCTCGCACTCTTGTACAACCACAACCACCACTACTGTTGCACTCGCACAACCACAACTACCACTGCTCTCGCACTCGTACAAGCACACACCCACCACTACTCTCACACTCATACAACCACAACCACCACCACTCTCGCACTCGCACAACCACAACCACCACTTCTCTCACACTCGTACAGCCACAACCACCACTACTCTCACACACGTACAGCCACAACCACCACTACTCTCAGACACGTACAACCACAACCACCACTACTCTCACACACGTACAACCACAACCACCACTACTCTCACACTCGTACAACCACAACCACCACTACTCTCACACACGTACAACCACAACCACCACTACTCTCACACACGTACAACCACAACCACCACTACTCTCGCACACGTACAACCACAACCACCACTACTCTCGCACACGTACAACCACAACCACCACTACTCTCGCACACGTACAACCACAACCACCACTACTCTCGCACACGTACAACCACAACCACCACTACTCTCGCACACGTACAACCACAACCACCACTACTCTCGCACACGTACAACCACAACCACCACTACTCTCGCACACGTACAACCACAACCACCACTACTCTCGCACACGTACAACCACAACCACCACTACTCTCGCACACGTACAACCACAACCACCACTACTCTCGCACACGTACAACCACAACCACCACTACTCTCGCACACGTACAACCACAACCACCACTACTCTCGCACACGTACAACCACAACCACCACTACTCTCGCACACGTACAACCACAACCACCACTACTCTCGCACACGTACAACCACAACCACCACTACTCTCGCACACGTACAACCACAACCACCACTACTCTCGCACACGTACAACCACAACCACCACTACTCTCGCACACGTACAACCACAACCACCACTACTCTCGCACACGTACAACCACAACCACCACTACTCTCGCACACGTACAACCACAACCACCACTACTCTCGCACACGTACAACCACAACCACCACTACTCTCGCACACGTACAACCACAACCACCACTACTCTCGCACACGTACAACCACAACCACCACTACTCTCGCACACGTACAACCACAACCACCACTACTCTCGCACACGTACAACCACAACCACCACTACTCTCGCACACGTACAACCACAACCACCACTACTCTCGCACACGTACAACCACAACCACCACTACTCTCGCACACGTACAACCACAACCACCACTACTCTCGCACACGTACAACCACAACCACCACTACTCTCGCACACGTACAACCACAACCACCACTACTCTCGCACACGTACAACCACAACCACCACTACTCTCGCACACGTACAACCACAACCACCACTACTCTCGCACACGTACAACCACAACCACCACTACTCTCGCACACGTACAACCACAACCACCACTACTCTCGCACACGTACAACCACAACCACCACTACTCTCGCACACGTACAACCACAACCACCACTACTCTCGCACACGTACAACCACAACCACCACTACTCTCGCACACGTACAACCACAACCACCACTACTCTCGCACACGTACAACCACAACCACCACTACTCTCGCACACGTACAACCACAACCACCACTACTCTCGCACACGTACAACCACAACCACCACTACTCTCGCACACATACAACCACAACCACCACTACTCTCGCACTCGTACAACCACAACCACCACTACTCTCACACACGTACAACCACAACCACCACTACTCTCGCACTCGTACAACCACAACCACCACTACTCTCACACACGTACAAACCACCTCGAGAGCAGTAACATTGAAGAGCATTGATATCGCAGTATTGAACATCGAACAATACTGATATTGAAACAGTGGATGATCGAATCTCCCACCAAAAGGAAGACGCAGCCATGCCTTGCAATACCCTGCGATGCCCTGCCAGGCCATGCCATTCCATGTCCTGCCATGCCATGTTTTGCAGAAAAGAACACTCACCGTAGTCATGGTGGCGGTGGTTGCCCTCCTGAAAGCACTGAACACATATGGCGCTGCACATGCAAACGAAAGCACAGATGCAAACACAAACACAATTGCAAATACGAATGAAAATGCAAACACAATCAAAAACGCGGAACAAATACGAATGAAAATGCAAACACAATCAAAAACGCGGAACAAATGCGTCTCTGAAAAAGAGACACTTCTGTTTTCTCTCACACATCGCTAAAGACGAAAGATCGGCGGCAGCAGCAGCAGCAGCAGCAGCAGCAGCAGCAGCAGCAGCAGTAGCAGTTGTAATGCACTCACCTGTAGCAGCCCAACCAGGCAGTCACACGGCACCCAACTATGGCCCTCATCCCAGTTTCTCTCACCCTCGTTGCACCCAGGGAGAGAGAAACATGGAGAGCAGAGAAAACAACATTCCTTTCAAGCCACCAAATACAAGCCATCGGCAGCAGCAGCAGCAGCAGCAGCAGCAGCAGCAGCAGCAAAAGCAGCCGCACCACCACCACGCTAAACTGACTTGCCCCAAATCTGGCGGTCACGTCACAGTCACGCTATGGCACCCACAGCCATCCACACGGCGCTGCACTGCACCGTTTCCACCCCCTACTGCCCATACCCTCCACCCCCTGCTGCCCATACCCTCCACCCCCTGCTGCCCATACCCTCCACCCCCTACTGCCCATACCACTGTCGCAGGTCGTCCAGGCACATGGACCTAGGCCGACTCTTGCACGACGTCTCGACTGAAATCATCCATCCATCCATCCATGCATCCATGCATCCATCCATCCATCCATGCATCCATGCATCCATCCATCCATCCATGCATCCATGCATCCATCCATCCATCCATGCATCCATGCATCCATCCATCCATCCATGCATCCATGCATCCATCCATCCATCCATGCATCCATGCATCCATCCATCCATCCATGCATCCATGCATCCATCCATCCATCCATGCATCCATGCATCCATCCATCCATCCATGCATCCATGCATCCATCCATCCATCCATGCATCCATGCATCCATCCATCCATCCATGCATCCATGCATCCATCCATCCATCCATGCATCCATGCATCCATCCATCCATCCATGCATCCATGCATCCATCCATCCATCCATCCATCCATCCATCCATCCATCCATCCATCCATCCATCCATCCATCCATCCATCCATCCATCCATCCAGCGACCACACACTCACCTCAACCACACACTCACCTCAACCACATACTCACCTCAACCACACACTCACCTCAACCACACACTCACCTCAACCACACACTCACCTCAACCACATACTCACCTCAACCACACACTCACCTCAACCACATACTCACCTCAACCACACACTCACCTCTTGCAGAACGTCTCGACTGAATTCATCCATCAATCCATCCACCAACCACACACTCACCTCGAGTCGCCAGCCTGGCAGTCCCGGCACCGGTACGCTATGGCCCCCGTCGTCCACACGGCGCTGCACTGCACCGCGCCGCCCTGCTGCCCGTACCGCCGCTGCAGGTCGTCCAGGTACGCGTCGAGGCCTCGCGGGTCGCCGCCGCACAACGCCGCCTCCACCGCCGCCACGTCCCTGTCGTCAATCTCCCTGGCTCGCTCCAACCACGCGCGCAACTCCATGTCGCCCCCCCTCTGCCCTCCAACGTGCCTCTCGGTTTCCTCCCTTGCTACTCCCTCACCCCTTCTTGCTCCCCCGTCACATACTCCTGTTCTGTACGTCACCTCCGTCTAACTACCGCGACATGGTGTACCCGCTGACGTCACCTTTGGGAAACAGGCGACAGGCAGCTGCCACGCCAAACCAGCAAATCCATTTTCACCTGTCACTTCACAATTTTCCTCGCCAGCTCTCTGCCGCGTTCGGTTGTCGCTGACTTCAGCATTTATCGATGACCTGGCGGCGGGATTCAATGCTGCGAAGTGACGTGGACGGTAGCGAGAGCTCGCGCCTTAAAGAACTATTTTGCGAATGTGCAAGACAGTTGCGAATCTTTGAAAGTTTTTTGCCCGCTCGATTAAGGTTTCATCTTTCAGTATTGTACCTTCAAGGATGCATCCTTTCGGTGAAACCACTGAACAAAAGCCCCCAATCCCGAACCGTACTGCCGATTCAGTGGTTGAAAGAACCCTACAATAAAAAGGGTGTTGAAAAACATGTTTTGTTGAATCCGTCGGCTGCACACCGATCTTTCACTTTCAGCTGAAACTTGAAATTTGAACATGCGAATGCAAACGTTTGAATCGAGGCGCATTGCCCTCCAAGCCGCCTCTGCGAACCGCGATTGTCCCCTCATCGGTTCCCCATGCATGTTCAAAGTCAGGGTCTTGCAAGTGCACCTCATGCACTCAACACTTGTCACTTGTCGCTCCAGCAAACTTCCCACAAAGGCTGCCCACTCGTCGACCAACTCTTGTGGGTCTTTTGCCAACAGTTTGCAGCAGAATTCAAGGCGAATTGGCTCACTGCAAACCCAGGAGACTGGCATGCTGCCGTTGACTACGTAGTCTTGGACGGCTTCGCGACAGGCCTCTATGTTCCGAAAGGCCCGCCCACCTGGGAAATCCGTGCATCTTCCTTTGCGGCTGGGTGCACGAGGAGGAGCGGATTCAACATCTCCGCCAGTCTTCTCCAACAGGGGGGGCGATGTCTCCTCGTCAAACGACCCTCCACATTGGACATGAACGAAAAGATTTCAGACACATGTATGGAAGATAGGCACACGCGATACTAGTGTGAGTTGGCTAGCGGAAAGGTACATCGACATAGCAAGAGGTCCAATCCCGTCGGAGACGACGCCATGTCTACATACAAGGTGGGCTGAACCCACGCGCACGGTAACCACGAAATAGAGAAACACGTTGACTGCCTCCAAGCCGCATCTTGCGCTCTTCAACATTGTCTGGAGAGCGCAGAGTCATGCGCTCCACGACATTAACGTGACTATTCCACTCGTGTTCCTCCCCCTTAGTCCAAAGGAAGGATGACTCAGGGTGGTTGCAGGAGACGAGGACCTCGAGAGGATCGTCGTCGTCGTTGTCCAGTAGTCGCCTCCAGTGGCGTAAAAAGTGGCGGCCATCTTGGCCAATAGTGGGTAGAACAATGTATGTCATGCGTCATAATGTGCATCGTACCCACCTTCTCCACTTGGAAAACCCACCCGTGGTTCGTGCGAGGAGGAGGGTTCTCTCGGAGACAGAGGCCCGTTGCAATGAAGCGACACCATTGGAAGTATATGTCGAGTACACATCAACAATGGCTCAACGGTCACGACCCCTGCGGACGACGAGAGTGAACCTCCACATCACATGGCGGTTGGCCGACATACCATGACGACAATTGTCGCGACCCATGCATGCGGTCTGAAGACATACGGAGTGGTGACAAAACCTAGTATTCTTATCATACACCTGGGTCATAACCTCCAACGAGGGGAGGTACTTCAGCTTCGAGCAAATCATGGTGAAAGCATGTCGTCTGTAATCGAAACATGCGCCGGTTGGCACCGTTGGCATGTAGACGAGAAGAGGCAACATCCACCTGACAACAAATCACGTCATCAAGATATGCTATGATTAGAGTCTGTTCGCGTGTTTACGAGGTCAACGGCAACGCTCCCAACATGCAACATCATGGCACGCTTGCATGGCACGCGGCATACGCTCCCAACACCTTTGCATGTTTGGCAATGAAACAATGTGATGTCTGGTTTTGCATGTGACACACGTCATGCTTCTGGTGATCGTTCCAAAGTAAGAGCCCCTTGTTGAAAGCATGAAAGAAAGGAAGGAACAAGGGTTCATTTTTAAACATGTTTGCTCAGTCAAAACTAGTGCTTCGGTTGAAGACACCAAAAGGGCACTTGAGTCGGGCATCAATTCGTGGATTGTAGAAATGGTGAGTAGATTCGCTCAAAATTAAAGATTAATTTTTCGGATACCCATAGTCATTTAACTAATGCGTATGGAACCGGTGTAGCGTGAATTTGTTTGCAATAGTGGGTGTAGGATGCATGATCTTAGGCGCTTCGGGAAAAGTGGGTATAGCACACATCTTTTGCGTAAAGCAAGTACCGTGTCCAAAATGTGCTAGAAATGGCCGAGAAAATTTGGAAGCCCATACAGTGGGTACATCAAAATTGGGCCGCTTTCCCATGTCTTTCTCGTAATTTGTTGGTAACGTCAGTTTTTCTACAACCTACCTGGTTCGGACGCAAAACCTGTCAGCATGAACTTTGGCGGAGTCATTCCAATGGATACGACTCCAAGTTTGGGACAGCGGCCACGAGCCCCTGTCGCACGCAGTCGACCGAGTACCAAGTGCCATGTTCAAAGACAGGACTCCACGGCACCTCACGTACCACCCTCACGTACTACCCATACCAAGACACCATGGAGTTTGCATCTCGTCCTGCCTCCATCCGCTAGGCCATCATCCGTCGAGTAGTTTGCCTACACATGTGTATTCTGCTAGCCATTCTAGAATGTCCAGCAAAGATTCTACGCATGTTGGAGGCACGGTTTTTATGCCGTCCAATGCATACCGTGTCTTTCGGTGCGTACGCGTGGCTTCAAGAAGTGATCTGAGGCCACCCGATGCGCATCTTCAACTTCATGCGCATACTCCAAGCCACGTGGCTGACCATTGTTGCATACATCACTGAGATTACCGCCATTCGCAAAAGCAACATTCCCATCCAAGAGAAAACCTTCATTTGGCTTATGTGTGTTAGTCATGCAATGTCGGTGCGTGAGCTTGCCAAGGGTTTTCATTGTTGCGCGCCAATGGTTCATTGTGTGCTAGGTGAAGTTGTTTTATTCGTGTTGTCCTTGGCAAGCATTGTACTTTGGCAACCACATTAAGGTGACCCGCCATCAACAACTTGGGCCGGACGTCGCGAATTCATGCCAAAGTTTTCAAATTGCATTAGTGCAATTGATGGAACTCACGTTTACGTCATTGTCCCTACTCTAAGATGGGATGCATACATCAATCGACATAGCCGGGTAACGCAAAACTTCCTTGCAGCATGTGACCCGGAATTGTTGTTTTCTTTCACATCGATGGGGTGGGAGGGCTCCGCCCATGATGCTCGTGTGTTCAATGCTTCACTAGCTCGTGGTTTCAGGCTACCACCTGACAAGTATTACTTGGCGGATGCCGCATTTCCAGAAGACTTTGGCCTTATGCCGCCATTTTGTGGGAGACGTTACCATCTCACGGAGTTTGGCGCTTTCCCACCGACTGACCCACAAGAACTATTCAATAAGCGACATGTATCGGCAAGGTCATGCATTGAGAGGGTGTTTGGTGTTCTCAAGGGTTGCTTCCACATTCTAAGAAGAATTCCATGCTATAACACTAGGTTTCAATCCGGCTTCCTACAATCTTGTTTCATTATGCATAACCTCATCCGGCAACATCAAGCACTTGACAACGAGAAGCAAGACATGAGCGTGCCATTTGCGTGAGCGGCACCAAGACAACAACCCGGGAGGGGAAGGCATTATGGAGATACTGTAGTGCGGGACTTGCGTGATTGCATTGCAAATGATATGTGGTCCGTTTTTTTGGCTTGGAAAAATGAGTACATTGTAGATGTATCAGATTCGGGCATGTAAATGACATGCACTTTCAATAGTAATCATCAATTGTCTCATGAGCGGCTAACCCTGCGCCATCCCCCTCCCTCTCTTCCACTTCTTTTGCCCCACGTTTTTTGCCCACGTTCGTGGAAGGATCATAGCCTAAAGTGCAAGTTGCAACTTGTGCAAGTAACTCGCCAACCGAATGCACGTATTCCTCACTTGCGGCTTCACTCACCTTGAACGCATCTAGAAGCGCTAACTTGTGAGAAGCATGCACGTTGCTGGCCGCATTCACCATGCAAACCGCAAGCCCATAAGTTGTTTTTGGACCGTTGTCCTTAATAAAACGCTCCATCTTTGTAGCACTCCGCACCATTTTGTCCACCTTCTCAAAGTGGCTCTCCCAGTCCTCCTCTATACCTTGCGGGCCTCTTCGTCGGTGGGCACATCCCCCACATTGTCTAAAGTCTCGGGGGCTACCCACTCACTTGACAACATGTTCGCGCCGCATGCCTTGTCCGCCGCAAACAATTTGGTTGCTAAATCATACCATGGTAATATCTTACCCTCTAAACGAGCCTGCTCAACATTCTACTTACAAAAATCTTCCCACTTCTCGGCCGTAACCTCAATCATCCATGTGCTCCTATTCAAATCACTCCCACTAAGACCAATCAAGGTTTGAGCATGCTCCCATATGCCCGTCAGAATTGACATCCTAAAACGTACCATGGACCTCTTCATGAAGTCCTTGCCGAACCCACGATACGCGTCACGGATGTTGCATTGAGTGTTATGGATGCGAGACGTGAGGGGAATGTTGTTGTGATCCTTGGGCATGGTTGCTATCCACTGAGAAACAGCGGTGAAGGTGGATGGTGTCCCGTGGTTGGCTTGAATTGCGGGAGTATACGGCACAAAGGTACCGTGGGGAGTTGAGGTGCCTGGTAGGACAGCGGATGAATGTTGTGTGGACTCCATGACATATGGTTAATGCAGGCATTTTCAAACACTAGCTTTCTAGTGTGTACCTTGAGTGTGCTTCCCTACAAGGGAGTAGCTTACACTAATCCTTGAGAAGAGTATACATTTGTCCTATATGGCTTGAAAAATCTGTTCTTAACAAGGACTCCGGTGCGTGGGGTTAGTGCATGTGTCAAGTGCGATAAAGTACCCTACAAACGTACACTGAAAGTGCACTCAGTGCGCTCATTTATCTTACATGACAAAGTAAATCCTCCTTTTTGTCCTATATGGGAAAACAATTCTCTTTTTCGGAAGGACCTCGGTGCGTGGGGCTAGTGTATGTGGCAAGTGCTCTCAGTTACCATAGAAAAATACACTGAGAGCGCACTCAGTGTGCTAATTAGTCTCATATGACCAACCAAATCTGCTATCTTGTCTCATATGGCAAGAACCTTCTCTTCTTACGATGGACGTCAGTGTGTGGAGCTCGTGTATGTGGTGAGTGCGCATGGTCCTCACACGAAGATAAACTTAGAGCGCACTCAATGCACTACTTTGTTTCATGTGTCCTTGCAAACCTTGAGTTTTGTCTTGTACAAAGAATTCTCTCAATAGGAAGGATGTGAACTTATGGAGCAAGTGTTATACATGAGACACTTTGTTTGTATTTGGGGGGTCCATATTCATCACATGAATTTTCCCTTTTTCAAGGACTACATTGTAGAAAAATGTCTTCATATTATTCACAAAAAAAAATAGAGAAAACATAGCGTGTGGTCGTTTCCTACTTTGGACACAAACGTTTGTTAAAAACGTTTTCATTGTTTTGTTCCAAGCATTCCGTGTTTGAACAAATATTATTCTTTTATCACAAGAAAAAAAATTCTAATGCAGCTACAGTGTTCTTTTTCTTCGGCTTATTTAGGCAAGTACATGTAGCAATCTTCACAACGTACAAATGTCCTCTTTGTTTTTCCTTGGGTATATGCTGATGCAATGAAAATGATGTCCTACGAACACCTTCCACGCCCTCGCTATCAGGATCGTCTGCTTGTTCAATTGAGTTTGGGATCGTCCTTAAATAGTCGCTCTATGCACCTGTCCACGTCATACTTGACGGCCGACTACTCCAGGAAAATCGTTTTCCTAGATGGCTTGAATGTATCGTCGCTCCAGTACTTACACGATGGTTAAAAAAACCCTAGTGTACGGGGGTAGTGCATGTGGAGAATGCACTCGAAATGAGTGTGGAAGTGCACTTATCACACACTCAGTGTGAGACCGATATTAACTACAGTGAAAGTACGTATCGGTAAAACACCTCGTTTTTTTAAACAAAGCCTCGTCGTTTGCGATTGTTGAGAGACTTCAAGGACAAACAAACCTGTGTGTTGTGAAGTTTGGAACCTGGCCTGGCTGGTGTGTGAGGGTCCCGAGCCGTCCACGGCCACATCGCATTTTGAGATGGAGGATCGATGAAATGGGGTCCTGTTTGAGATTGTTTTTAATCTAAATTAAATCTATCGCAAACATCGGTGAACGAAAGCAGGTTAAAGGTACTAGTTGAATTGAGATAAGGTTGTAAAAACTATCCTGAAGTTTGACCGACGCCCTGAAATGTCGGAAATGTCGGGAACTATCGCTTTTGTTTAAGAGATCTAGACAGTTTCTGGCTCCAAATGAAGATGGTGGTTACGGGGCTATCCAGGGCTGAAAAGCATAAATGGCGGAATAGTATCCTTGGAACCCACAATAGACTACCCTTGATGGGTCCTATTCGTTTTTTATTGATGCCCTTAGTGCGGCCTAGGCTCAGTTGTCACTTCTTGGCCAATGCAAAAACAAACATTTCTTTTACTATTACGTTGACAAGTAGAAACTTTCGCGACACTCAGCCTCGTCGAAGAGTCCAAAAATTAATGAAGGTCATCCAATTGATGTTTTGGTCGAATAAAATCGATAACATTTGAAAAATATCCTCTTATCGGCGTCAATATAGTAACATCGGCAGACATCCATCGTCTCTCGATTACCATGTCAAGATGTCGGGCTGGAATTGTGGCTGTAGACGTCGTCAGAGTTATGTTGGCTTCAAGCTTGAAGACTATTCCAAACAGGACCTCCCTTACATTGTCATTCGAGAATTTTGAGATACAGTTGCAGTCCTTATCTTTCTTGGTTTACCTTATGCTAATCGTTGTTGGTTGTATGTTCCTTTTTGCGTTTGAACCAACACAATTGTATGAATCAAATATCGCAAACCACAGAAAACATTGTATGCAAAGAATCGGGCACTCAGTGTATGATATGTGCACTTTTCAACATAAATCGAGCGCACTGGCCCACATACACTCTGCCTCGCACTAGGGGGGATCCTAAGGACTTGCGGTGGATGAGAACTGCTGATGAGAACATGCGACATTCGATAATCTTGCCGGCCGTAACTGATGTGTGTGGGCCAACCTCGAGGTCACAAAAGTCCGTGATTAGGTCGGCTCACTAGGAAACGGCGGAGACACTACTAAACAAACAGTTACAAAAACTTATTGACAGTTTTATGTCGTTAATTAAGTTAAGTTTTGTCTCCTCTCAAAAGACTTCTGTATACGCTAACAAAATCTGGAAACACGTGCAATAATTCATCTTAATTTTCAAGTATCTTATATGTCTTTATTCAGGACAGAGATTGTAATAAGGAGAGTGTGAGAGATGGAAAGAGAAAGAGAGAGGGAGAGAGAGTGAGGGAGAGAGAGTGAGAAGAGAGAGAGAGA
>SZWC01010655.1:16409-26799 GCA_023375785.1 Penium margaritaceum | reverse complement strand
GAGGGAGAGAGAGAGAGAGAGAGAGAGAGAGAGAGATACAGATAGAGATAGAGAGAGACAGAGAGAGAGAGAGATGAGAAGGGAGAGAGGGAGAGAGATGGAGGGAGGGAGGGAGGGAGAGAGAGAGAGAGAGAGAGAGAGAGAGAGAGAGAGAGAGAGAGAGAGAATTGTAGTATGCATTGTTCAAGTGCACTAGTTTTTGGTGTATGGTGTTTGTGCATGGTGTCAAAGTGCACTAGAAGAGCGCTCTAGAAAATGAGTGCATGATCTGCCCACCATTGGGCATGTATGGAATCCATGGTTGGAGGTGTTGTGCGGGACAGCGTGCAAGGGCTCACATATGAATGGTGGGGGACTCAGCACGGTATGCACGGGCGACCCGAGGAGAGTCCGTGGCGAGAGCGGTGCGGATGGGCGAACTGAGGAGACTCCAGACCACTGTTTTGGATGTTTGAATTGAATGTCCGAATTGACAAGGCCGACGAGTCTACTCGAGCACTCATTGTGGTGGTCGAAACAACTTGCAGATTTAAACTGACATAACAAAAAGTGCACGAAAAAGTCCACTTCATGTGCCAACAAAAGCCTTTCATTTCTTGGGTTTCGTTACGAAATGTAGTGCCGAGCCTATCCGGACCTAGGTCCACAACAAGCCACAAAAGCGGCAATTTTTTTAGCCGAGGCTAGACCATGTCTGGCCGAACGTCCAGAATACCTACAGGCCAGGTTAGACACCTACTACAACTTCAGTAAAAAATGATGCCGAACGTGGCACTAGGCAAGACACGCACAGGAAAATGATCTTCGGCGGCCTGACCACGACCTTCCCATAAACATTTTATTTGAAATGTTGCCGTAACAGAAAGACAGGTACACCCTGAAAGCACCAAGACAAGCAAACTGTTGCATTAAGTGTCAAGAAGGTAGCATCACATGGTTAGATTAAGTTGATAAGGTAAATTTCTAGGGCCTCAAAATAGATGGTACTGAAACGAAACAACATCTATGTAGAGTTTCTGTTGATCACCCAAAGAAGAAATCAACTCAAAGTGTTATCGTTTTGACACCCATGGGTCCCCAAACTCAAGAAGTGAGTAAGATGATCTGATTTTTTTTTGCTCAAAATACATAACTTATGGTATCTCTAAGCCAACACAATGTGGAAGTTTTGGCCATTATCCTGCAATGATTGTGCTTGTTAACTCACAAACGTACAACAACCCCTAAACTTGGGGAGTGAGCATTTCTGCCCTTTAATTTGTAGAAACAGCGCATCAACCTCAGGATAGTTCCGTCTTTCAGCCGAGGGAGTTTTGGCCACTTGCCACAACTTATGTTCCCCTCTCGAAGGATCAGACACTTTTGACCATTTTCCAGAAAGATCAAAAGAAGTACCACGAACAGTATCATTGCTTTGACACTCTTCATTTGACTTCTTGACAACGCTAGACTTGTAAGAAACCGGGCCTCCATAATTTTGAAGACCACCCACTTCTGAGCGGCATTTCTTAAGGGGACCACACACAACACAACGTCGCACGGGTTGTTTCAAACGAGTATCAATGTCCCAACATGTGGCTTTTTTTCATTCTTGTAACTATACAAATGTGCTCGATTTTCACGAAACTTATCATCGAATTAAATTCACTGTTAAATGCAAACTATTCATTTGTCTGGATTCCTCGAAGCATCATTTGCTTTACAAATCATCCCTGTGAACTGAGGGAAAAGAGGACATGTGGCAAAAACGACGTCACCCAAAGAACCAACAAAACGCACAACACCAACGTCCCAAACTGGCAACATCTGGCCAAAGCCAATGCAGACAAAGTGGATGTCACCAACACGTCCCAACATCATGAATGCAGCACAAGATGATGTCATGTGATGAGTGGCTCCAGTATTGATGATCTAGAAGCCACTCGACTAACGAGACGGAGCAGCCACATGACACTGCGCGACACGGTAAGCTAGGAGAGGAGAGGACATAGTACGAACAGAAGTCACAACAAGGAGATGGGGAAGGGTGAAAAACTACCAATGCTCAAACCACTCCACAAAAGACACAGCCCCACCATTCGATGCGCATTGAAGGACTCCATCCGATGAACAACGGTGACCCCCCGACACGACAGTGAAATTGACACAGGAGGAAACAACCATAGGCCAAGGATAGGAAGGGCATGCAGAGGCTGGAGCATGTGTTTCTAGACAATGCGTTACCTTGGGAAGGTAGCTTCTCGCTTGTTGTGTTGTTGTCAGCTGTCGCAGGTGCTACTACTCTCGCGGACCTACTACTGCTGAAGCTACTACTAGCACTATTGGTTTGCTGCTACTGTTGCGGCTACTTGCCTAAAACATTCACTACTCTGGCTGCTGCTGCTTCTGTAGCTATGGCTGCAATTGCTTACGTAAGAACTCCTCCGCTACTATAGTTGCACTTGCTACTTCTGCTACAGCCACTGCTGCTTCTACTACAAATTGACACGCGTACCCAATGTTGCACGGTCTATCGTTCGTATAGGCTTTGCTGATGCCATAGGCGGCTGTGGTTGCTTGGGCCGCTAATGCTGTTTTTGATGTAGCAGCATCATTGCAGCAGTGTCACTATTGCTGCTGTTGCTGTTGCCATTACCGAGGCTGTGGCTGCAGCTATTGGGGCGGCCTAAGACATTGCCGTGGTAGTTGTTGCTACTTTTGCCGTGTGCAGCTGCCAATGCATCCACTATTGTTGCCGCAGCCATTGCAGCTGGCGTGGCTGCTAGTGCTGGTACTGTGGCAACTTAAGACACTATCACTCGTGCTTCATATCACCACCAAGACGGCCACCGTGATGAAGGAAACTGTCAAAAACATTTTGCCTCCATCTATGTCCGAGGAATACGTGACGTGAGCCCTCAGCTCAGGCCCTACACTTTGCCAGGACCTGTACGCCTCACCTAGCCCAGCCCAGCCGAGCCCTTATGCCTCCGGTGCCGCTGCTACACATCTTGTGGTGGGAGGAAAAGGTCATGTCTCTCTACGGCTTTGATACCATGAGGGAACAGAAGAAGTCCCTGAGTAACATTCTGCGTGAGAGGGGATGCTGTACAGAACACAACGTGACAGACAGTGTTACGTTGACAAAGATGTACTTTGAAATGTAGAAGATAAGCTTGGACAACGACAGACAAGTATGTATGCCAAGTCTTACCCACGTGCGTGCAACTAGGTGCGCAAGTCTAACCAACCAGTCAAAAAAATGCTAACCTGCCTGCAAGCTCCAAAACAACAGCAAGAGGGAACCCGACAAGCGTAGGGACTCCTCAGTTGTCCAAATGAAAAACTGAAAGAAGCACCTTGTGCAGAAACAAAAAATCCACAATACTAGATCATGAACACACAAGGCTA
Source organism: Penium margaritaceum (assembly GCA_023375785.1). NCBI lineage: Eukaryota > Viridiplantae > Streptophyta > Zygnematophyceae > Desmidiales > Peniaceae > Penium > Penium margaritaceum. Next base: position 23,409 of record SZWC01010655.1, on the reverse strand, counting down.
GTGCTGCTGAGAATATGGACCCAAGGAGGTGGTCACCAAGAAAACCGTGGAGAGCACATGAGGGTGCACTAGCTGGTGCCAACAGCTGTCAGGATGGCTGTGGAGTGTCCCGCATACCGTCGAGCCGTGATGACAAGTCCAGAGGTCATCGTGACTCACACACCAGCATGAACCACCCATTTTTTGTTCAGCGTAACACTCAGCATCAGAATGCAGAGAACGCTGGAGGGGCAGCTGACATACTAAGAACAAGGTGAAAACCTTGCATGAGTCTTCAGCATATCTCCCTTGTTCAAGAGTTCCCAGACCTTTTAAGGGCAACGATGAACGGAGCAAGCGAACCCGGTGACATGCAATAGTTCAAATACTCCAAAGATGGAGGGCCATCAACATACAATCAAGGAAGCTCTCCAGCCCAAACAGGCACATCGGTAACTTTTGCGGCGAATGGCACAGTGCTGAAGACCCTGAAAACCAACCTGTTGGCGTACCCCTCGAGCTCGGTGAACCAGGTCAATACTTGGCACAATGGGATGCACCAGCTGACAGGCTAGAATCAACAAAGACATGTACAAGAAGCTGTCCGGACTTGCGAGACTCAATACCTATCTGCTACAACTTAACACGGTGATAAAGGAGCTACAGAATTTGCGTGCGCGAGAAGCAGTGCTCAGCGAGAGAAATCGTCAAATCTTGATCGAACCCCAAATTTGACGAGCACTCCTAGAAGTGTCCGATCATCCAAACTTCAAACAACCAACAGTCAGGATAAGGCTGAAAACTTTATAGGTGTACTTCATCGTTGTTGGGGTCAACGACAAAGAGAAAGTTGACCTTGCGGCCTCTCTTTTACATGAGACGGCTTTGAGTTGGTGATCCGATCTTAAGACCATCCAATGGCAATAGGAGACTAGTGAATCTTTATCAAAGGTTCGCGCAACCGCCCTGACATGGTTAACCGCAAGTGTTCTACCTCTTGAGCTGATCAATCGTGGCATGAATCTCTCACTCCATGAGAAAACTGTTTGGGCTTTGTGCGAAACATACCTGAATTCTTTGGAAAAGCAAACAAGAAGTTTGACACAGGGTACAAGCTTCAAGGCAAACATAAGCAGTCCAGCATGGCAGAGTACATGAGGCGTTTATGGCAAGTTATCACCGGCAGTGACCCTGGCCGTGACGAATCCTATCATGGCTACAACAACTGTCTTGAATCCATGTTGCCCTAGACCCGGCGACTTTGGGGCTAAAGTCGAAGTCGCCACATCAACCTAAGACGACGTTGACTGGACTTAGACTTTTGCTGTTTACCCACCCGGGTCCAGGCATTCACCTAGACTGGGTTCTCCTTTTTGAAAGGGGAAAAAGGGGGATAAATTGGCTGTGCAACTGACTGCTTAATGCCAGCGCAAGGCGCTAAGAGATGCAACAGGGGTAGGTGACAGCGACGACGAGGCAGCAGATGGCGCTTGCATTACCGCAGACCGCACAGTTTCTCCAGCCATGTCCCTCCTCCGTAGAGGCCCTGCAGTCTCCCTTGCATACCTCAACAACAGCAGGCAGACTAGCATGCGTGACCACCTTGACAATAAGGCAAACAAGGACTGCCAGAAGTCTTTTGGCAAGGTCATGGCGTGTGGGGCACTCACAATCAGCTTCTGCCACTGGCGTACCATGCTTGAGCTGATTGAAAACACCCGGCAAACCAACCAATCGTTCCGGCTCCCATCCCGTGAGACGGTTTTTGACAACCTCCTTCCTGAGCTAGACAAGGAGTTGTTTGAATTGGAGTAGTCCCCTCGTGATGGGTTGGAGATTTTTGGGTGCAGTTTGGGTGTGGATGAGTGGTAGGACATCCAGATTTGCCTCATACACTCTGCAATGGTAACAAATGTTGAGGGCACTTTGCTCCTGTTTTCTCGAGATGCATCTGGGTTGGTTCGGGATGCAAACTATGTCGCAGCAGTCATTGACCTGGCCATTGCTGAAGTGGGTGCTGGAAATGTTGTGATGGTTATCACGGACAATGCTTCCACCAACAACAAGGCCTTCAAGGCATTGCGTGTGAATTACCCCAATATTCTTTTCACAAGGTGTGTTGCTCACAGTCTGGACCTCGTTCTGAAACACATTGGGAAGACGGAGTGGGAGAGAAATGTCATTGGGAGGGCAGAGAAGATTATCAATTTTTTTCAGGAACAAGGTTCTGCTACGTTCATGGATGAAGGAGGAAAGCGAGGGCAAGGTGTTGCTTCCAAGTTGTGCAACCCGCTTTGCCTCTGTCCATCGCATGCTCAAGCGCCTTGTGGTGATGCAGACAGCTCTGGAGAAGATGGTGGATAGCACCAAGTGGCAGGAGGGGAGAAGAGCAGGCCGTGACACTAGATTCTGCACTCGCAAGAAGGAGCTTCACAAGCTGGTGCGCCAGCGTGTTTTCTGGGTGCAGGTGAAAGCTCTTGCAAAGCTGATGGGGCCTCTTTTCTTGGCCTTACGCAAGGCTGACGCTGCTGGTGGCACCTCGGGCATCATCGATGAGGCTTTGCTTGATGCAAAGGAGCAGCTGCAAGCCTTGGGTGTTACATGTGGCCGCCATCGTACAGCTTGCAACCCTGCATGGGTCAAGTTTTCCATGGAACGTCTGTCGGACAGGTGGACAAGGCAGATGAACTGCCCTGTTTTTGTAGCAGCCCGGGGAATCCATCCTCAGCACTTTGGCCATAGTTTCAATGCTGATGAGAGGAAAATTGAGGCGTGGAATCAAGTCGTCAATGCACTCGTGCCTGAAAGTGCTCCTCCAACAGCAAGTGCTATTGGAGGAGCAGCTGGAGGCATTTTCAAGTGGCCGCCTGATGGTGGACGAGGACCCAAAGTGGCAGAGGGATGTGGAAAGGGCAAAGTAGGCTGTGGAAAATGTGGTGACTGGTGAGGTGGCAGAATACCGCTGGCATGCACGGCGCCTGACATGGATGGGTGCACTCAGCAACTTGGTCATGTACATTCTGGCTTAGCCATGCACTTCTTCAGAAATTAAGCGTGTTCTCGGCAAGCATGAGCTCATTCAGACAGCTCGCAAGAACAGGCTCAACACTTCAACACTCAAAACTCTGGTGAGGGTGAACGTGCGACTGACACGGCTGTATGGCAAGGTGAAGGGACCAAAGCTGGCAGATCTGGTCAAGGGTTGTGCTGGGGAGGAAGAGGCTGAAAGTGGTAGTGACGTGGATGGGGAGTTGGAGGCAGGAGATGACGAAGATGATTGGAACCTTGACATTGCAGGAGCACAAGATAGTGCAGATGAGCTGGAGGCGGCAGCAGGGGCAGGAACCAGTGATGCTGTACGTGGTGATGGGAAGGATGCAGGGGTTTTGGGCGGTGATGATTTTGAGACAGATGAAGAGGATGAGCTGGATGAGGAGATTGAACAGCTCAGTGAAGGTGAGAGTGAGGACGGTGGGGATGGTGGGAATGAAGAGGAGGAAGAGGCACCTGGAACTCCAGCCGTGGAGGAAGTTGCTAGGATTCTGTGACGGGGTGTGAGGAAGCACAAGGACTTGGAAGCACCACTTACAGAAGATGCAAGTGTTGCAGTAGGAGCTGCTTTCCGTACTTCTACAATAGGTACTCGCGCTGCTGTTTCTGCAACAGCCTGCTCACAGGATGCAGCAGGTGCACGTCCTCAAGCTGCTACAATACGCTCAGTTACATCTCCAGCTGCAGCTGCTTCAGCAGTAGCACATGCTACTGCTGTTGCCACAGGCCAAGCAGCTTCTCCAAGCCGCAGCAGGAGGGCACGCTATGGCTAGGACTTATGCAGTAAATCTGTTTGGCCAGGTTTTCTTCCTTCCACTTGTGTGACGCAAATACGATGCTTATCTTGACTTGTCACACCTCCCATGGTGTAACCTGAACTTTAAATGAAGTTTCCTTGCCATGTCCATGTTCCACTTGTGTCTTTTGTCGATTCACACCTCAGTAATGAATGATGTCAGACGAGTGGTGAAGTCCACAACATGAACTAATGCAGTGTATCACTGGACACATGGATATCGAAGTGGTACATTGCACAACACCAGGATTCAGTGAAGTTGCAATATTTGGTAGAAAGGCCTCATTTCAGTCTCTCCACAGTGAAGCATTACCTATCCCAGTGATTTCTGGCCAAAATGACATGACCGACTTCCGACTTGGCTCAGAAATAGGCAACTTTTGACTTAAGACTTCCAACTTGGGCACCGACTTAGACTTGGAGAAGGCAACATGGTCTCAAATGCAAGCAATCCATGTTCGGCATCCAATACGACCTTCCATGAATGACCGTAGTAGCCAATCACATCGACTGCGTCGAATTCTACACTTGGATATTGGACTCTAACTGCTAGCAACTGCAAGGCCACAATATCTATGCTAGTAGAGGAAAGTTGCAGTCGGCAAAAACCCCATCGCCCATGGACATTGTCTCCATCAATCAATACGATCAATAATTCTGCTGGACTTGCAGGAAGCTGGGGGAAATTTCATGTTATTGCAAAAGGCAGAACAAAGCCAAAAAGGAGGTGAAGTCGAAGAGGAAAAGTGAAGAGTCAGGAAACAGCAAAGGGTGGGAGTAGATGGCAACTCCTGTGTGGCCAAAAAAATGTGCGCTGAAAAATCAGCCATCTGAGTGGCTCACACCACTACAAACGGAGGTTCCAAAGATTGCAAATTTGGACTAAGAACATACGGAAAACCAACGAGTGATACTGCTATGGATACAATCGAGGGGTTGTGAAAGTTGTAGAGTGGTACCGACACTAGTAGATGGAGGAGCATCTCACAGTTTTGTAAGCAGCAACGTAGGTCAGAAGCTGGGTTTTTCATCCAACCATGGATGTTTAAAGGAAAAACCATCAAAAAATGACTGCAGATCCATTGATTTTGCGACCTCTCCAACTGAAAATCAGAGGTCAACATGATGTAAGAGTCTCAAGGACTTGACAGATGAGCAACCACAAAATCATTCTTTGGCAATATCTCCTCTGCCGGCACAATCCACAGCTAGAATTGAACAATGGATCGGTCTATGTCTACATTAATGAAAGAAAATGACACCTGTCTTTGATTGAGCGATGCACGATGCAACGACGGTAACTGAAAGTAGTAGAGGTGGAAGCAGTAGCAGAAGTTGCCGTAGTCGCAAAACGTGGGCTGATATAGATGGATGTGGCCAAGTAACATCTGCGACAAGGAGGTGAAAATTTTGGCCACGTGGAGTAGCCACATTGCAAAGATGTTTGCACCACCTGTTAAGGAGTTCAAAGGGATTTTTCTCAATAAACTGCCCCGAGAGTTACCTCTACAAAAAAGTGTCAATAATGAGATAGACTGGAAGCCGGACGATAAACCGATGGTAAAGGAGACCTATTGGATGAGCGAGTACAAGCTCAGCACACTTAAAGAGCAGTTAGTTGAGATCCTTGGCTACGGGCTCACTAGACCATTGACGAAACCCTATGCAACACATGTAATTTTTGAAAAAGAAACCAGAAATATGGGAATGTGTGTGGACTACTGAGCGTTGAACATCATCACCATCAAGAACCGCCACCTCCTCCCGCGAGAAGATGAAATGATTGACCAGCTTCGAGGTGCAAGATTTTCCACCATATTTGACCTACACAGCGGTTATCATGACATCTGTGTATCTGATAATGACAATGAGAAGACGGTGTTCCACACCAGGCATGGATACTTTGAGTTCACACTTACGCGGTTTGGATTCACAAATTCCCCTCCAAAACATGTGGTAGCAATGAATAACATTTTTTTGCTGGAATTTGACAAATTCCTCATTGTGTACCTTGACAATATAGTGGTGCACAGCTGCACCCCGCAGGAGCAAAGTGGACATCTCTAAAAAATTCTTAAGTTTTTGCAAAGAGAGAAATTCTACAGTAAAATCTTTGTAATCAACTCTATTGTCATTTGGTTGAGTTTCTGGACTACATCGTCTGCGGTGGACGAATCACCATTCACCCGAAGAAAGTGGAGGTAGTTGCTGATTGGCCAAAACCGACTTACATTCAGGATGTCCAAATGTTTTTGGAATTCCACAACTACTACCATTGATTCTTAAAAGACTACGCAGGAGTGTCAGCGCCTATCTCAGATCTCACTCGGAAAACCACTGAGTGGAGTTGGGGGTACAATGAATAAGAAGTGTTTGGCTCTTTGGAATGCTCTGATCCTAGCGCCAGCCTTGCAATTGGCAGATCCAACAAAGGATTACGTCATGACTACTGATGCATTTAATTGAGCCATCAAAGCTGTCCTCCTCCAAGAAAATGACGGTAAAGAACAACTAGTCACATACATGTCGCAAAATCTATGTGGGCAAAAACTCAATTATGCAGTACACCAAAAAGGAATTCTCCTAGTTGTGCATGCATAGAAGAAATGGCGGTGTTTCTGTGAATGCTAATTATGCGAGTTATGGTTAATCGCCCCACTTTTATACACTCCATTACCTATGTAAACTTCTCCTCTAATATCTTTTCTTCCTAGTAGTTTGCTAATTTGTATGGACTTGTTACATCACTTGTTTCCTAGTGAACAAGTGTCATTTCATCTTTAGAGAAAATGAGAATTACTTTTTGCTAAGTTCTAATACTTACTCTCCATTCATCAAAAACTTATTCAACATTTCCAAGGTAACCTATTGATGTCCTCAAAAGACTTACTAGCTACATGTATCATACATAGCATGTGATCGAACCCTACATCAGACTACAGTTCACTATTTGTAGGAGAAAGTGTCATTATTTTCTTTCCTTGAAGTTCGCGAGGGCCGTGAATGTCATTCACTCAAAGTCAATTGTGGTCCCCCCCTTCCCCCAAAGCACATTGAGTTTCTTGGAGGAGTGTATTGGGGGGTGTATTGCATGTACACAAAAACACGCACACAAGTGTATTTATGCACTTGTGTACTAATGCAACCCCCCTCCAGATACACTGGGGGGGGGGG
>SZWC01010654.1:59542-80438 GCA_023375785.1 Penium margaritaceum | reverse complement strand
AAGAGGTCACTTGCGTGTGTTACAACCACAACCAACACTTCCCCATGACCCACAGCCGAAAAGTCCGCACATAGAGAAGAAAAGAAGCACGTCACAAGACGACAAGACGCACAAGACTCATGTCAACGAGGGGCATCACGAGAGCTTAGGAGACCAACAGCATGCACAGCCTCCTTCAATATGCCACTGCTGAGAGCTTTGGTAAGAAAGTGTGCACGCTGCCGACTTGTGTGGGTCCAGACAACCTGAACTTCTCCAGCCGCAATGCGCTTACATACAAAATGATGCGCAATGTTGACGTGTCTTGTGAAAGAATGATGCACGCCATCGTGCTCGACGATTGCCTTTGTACTTTGGTTGTCAACGTAAAGTGATGCAACGGATGTGGACACACAACTGTTGCGGTAGGCGGGACAACCACACACTCTCGCAGGTACCTACGCTAAGTGCCACGTACCCTGCCTCACTGGAGCTCCGGGCAACACAACCTTACTTCCTACTCTTCCAGGAGATAGCAGTTTTGTCGACGAGGAAGATGTACTCGGTGCGACTGTGAGAATCAACGTTGTGTGTCCAGTCACCGTCTATGTACCCGTCTACCACCATAGAGGGCTGGGCAGAGTAGCACATTCCCACACGTGTAGTGGACAATGTGTAACGAACAACATCTAGTGCAACCTCGAGGTGTTTCTGGCGAGGCTGTTGGGAGAATTGGGCCAGGAAGTTGACCGAGAAGGCCACGTCCGCCCGAGTGGTGGTCGCGAGGTACATGAGGGAGCCGACCACACTGAGGTAGTCAGTGACAACAACAGTCTCCCCCAGCTGTGCCGAATCAAGTGACTTGAGCACACACTGTCCTGCTAGAGTCATCGGTGTGAACTGAGTGGGAACTTCCGCAAGCAGGGAGGCAAAGCGCTCGCCTAGTGTGCGGATGCATACAACTTGGTGTACATGTAGAGTGCGTTGCCAACGGTCACGCTCAAGCTCCATCCCAAGAAGTACTTGTGTAGAACCCATGTCCTTCATCTTGTATGTATACTGCAGTAGGTTCTTCACTCACTGGACAGCTGCGGGGCTTGGAGAGGGGATGAGCAGGTCATCGACATTGACGAGGATGGCCATGAATGGCTCTGAGGGGGCACTTAAGAAGAGTGTTGGGTCAGCTGTATTGTGACTAGGAGGGGGAACTTGAGGTGCTTCACCTCCCGTGGTGTCTGTCACCTGAGTCGTGTGTGCCAACTGTCGTACAGACTTAGAGGTTGAGCTGGGAGTGGAGTGCACGGGGGAGTGTGGGTGAGTGGATACCAAATCTGAGGACCCGGGACTGCCAGGAGATGGACGTGAAGCGGACTTAGAGGAATTCCGGGAGGTAACCGACTCAGAGGATGTACAGGAGGACGAGGACTTCGAGGAGGAGGAGTCCTCGTCCCCACTGTCCATGTCAGATTGGATAGTAGGGGACACCATGTGAGTAGGGGAAGAGAACTCCTAGAGATTGGAGGCTGGGACAGACACACCTGTCCAAGCCAACGCAACGAGGAGAGAGAGGAGGGAAGAGGGACATGAGACATGTCATGAGGAAAGACATATTTGAAGAATAGGGCATCTCGAGACTCAATGACATGAGAGTGGTCAGAGTCCAAGAAGCGCCACGCCTTGGATATGGTCGAGACACCGAAGAAGGTGCAAAGGTGGGCGTGAGGGCTAAGTTTGCCGTCACGGAAGTCCTAAGGTAACAAGACGGCAACAACATAGCCCTAGACGCGGGGAAGAGAGAGGTCGGCACGATGGCCGTACCAACGTTCAAAGGGGGTGACATGACGAGGAAGAGGACTATGGGGAACACGGCTCCACACCGAGGTCATGTAAGACATGGCTTCGAAGGAAAAGACAGGGAAAAGGGAGGACTAAGCAAGAGGAGTCCGGGCACAGTTAGCAAGTGTACGGTTGCAACGTTCAGAGACGCCATTATGTTGTTGGGTGTAAGGAGCAAAAGGTTTCATACACACCCCCCAAGAGGTCAAGAAGCGGGCCATGGGGCCCATGAACTCCCCACCAGGGTCATAGCGAAAGACTTTCAAGCGACAACCATAGGCCAGTGCAGCCTGAGGCAACCAGGACTCGATGGTGGGACAGACGTCACTCTATTGGGAAAGGGAAAAGACCCAGTGCATGCGGGAGAAATCATCCGTGAGACAGGGGACATAGTGGCCAACCCCCCCAGAGGATCATGGGCGAGAGGTCCCATGAGGTCAGGGTGTAAGAGGTCAAGAGGATGGGACGTGCAGGAATCAGATGTTGAAAATGGGGAATGGTGCATTTTGCCCTGAGCACAATCAAAGAAGTCAGTGGGACAAGGGGCAAGAAACATGACGGCGTCAAGACCATGAGCACACTATCAACAGCAACAATATGAATGTGGCAGAGATGGCGATGGAGGAGTTGTGCGTGTGTTGGGGAGAGAGAACGTGTGACATGAACAAGGGCAGTGGAAGCTGGATGAGGAGAAAATCAGGACAAGCGGTACAGGCAGTCAGAGTGTCTTCCACGTAGCAGGACACGGCCAGTGGAGTGATACAACACAGAGGCAGCGCCGCGGCTCAAAGAGAAGTCCATGCCATGGTCATCGAGAGTTGTAAGAGTGCAGACTATGCTCAAGAGCGGGAACGTACAACACATCGGGCAGAAAGAGTTGCCCCTTAGGGCCAACAAAACGGACAACCCGAACAACCTGGACTGGTAAGAGCTAGCCAAGGCCAATGTGAACAAAGCGCACAGAGCCGTCACAACCTAGAGAAAAGAACGAGGAACGGAAGGAGGTCATGCGGTGACTGGCTCCAGAACCAAGGACCCAGAAGCCACCCGACACGTGTACAGATGAAGGGTCACGACTCACGGTGGCAATGGCAGAGCGGTGAGGAAGGTGCTGACCACAGGCAGCAAGGCAACGAGGCAAGCTGTAGGTTTACCACTGCTCAATTCACAGGACATCAGTTGAGGAGCAACCCTGAACGTGACCGGACGACGGACCACGAAAGTACTCAGCAACATTACGCGCAAGTGTCCCTTTAACCGAATGTACACTCTCACCTCTTTGATCACAGAGGTGTCTCTGGTGGATGGCATGAGAGAGGGCAGAGTCCAATCGGCGCTTGTCGTTCAATGAGCCAAGGGTGATGAAAATGCCGAAGGCCGAATGCTGAGAAGTTTAGGTGTACGACGCCCATGGTGGAGGAAAATAGGACCCGGAGAGGGGCCTGAAGTAGACAGGTCCGCCAAACCCTGGAGGCCAGTCTCAGAGAGAGGGCAGGTGTGGTGAAGCCATGGCGATGCTGTAGGCAGCAACAGTTGTAGAAGAGGAGGAAGGGCGGCTGGAAGGAATAGTGGAGGTGGAGGAACGAGAGCAACTACCACCTATCCCAGACGAGCGTGGCCAGTGCGCACGCATGGCGAATGCAAGGCAAGCATCATCACGAGGCATTGGGAACTTTGGTGCCGCATGGCCCACGACAACGCAGTTCTAGTATGTAACAGTGCTTGAGGAGGAAGAAGAAGAGACGGCGCTGTCGGAACCACGGCCTTTGCCGTGCCCTCATTATCTTCCGCCACTAGAATCACCTGTTGAAGATTTGCCCCTCTGCATGCCCAAGTGCGGCGCCGGGAGGCGCCGACGAGCCGACAGAGAGAGGAAAATCGTTGTTGACGGATCTGGAGACTCGAGGATTGCTCGGATCCTAAAATGGAGGATTGCCCCTGAAAGTCGACAAGTTGCTGAATCCGGTGGAAGTTGTTTCACTGGAATTGGACAAGTAACGAGGGAGATATGGGCTTCCAAAGTTGGGGTGTGCGCGGCGAGTCTGGGAGCCGGCCGCGGTTCGACTTCCGGTGAATAATTAACCGGAGCGAGTAGCAAAATGCCATCTGGGGATTTTGCTAAGGAAGGAATGCCGAGGCGTCCGGTGGATGGTCCGCCGGATTTCAGGAGTGCAGTTTGTTACTGAGGGACTTAGCCAAAATCCTGGCTCGGAGTCCGAAACTCAGTAGTACAGTTTGTTACTCGGGGACTTGGTCAAAATTCCGACTGGAAGTCCGCGAACAAGTTTCGACCCACATCAATCCCCATCACCAAACTCGATGATTAACTCATCGAAACAGACACCAAAGGCGCGAGGGGCACCGCCACTACGCATAGGGACATCTGCGCCTCCGGAATGGCGTTTTTGATGCGTCCTTGATGTGTGAAGGCGCCTCGACGGGCGACGTGGTGCGCGCCGCTGAGTGAGCGGCTGGTTTGGGGTGCTGCGCTTCGACTGACGTAGCGGGAGCTACGGTTATCTGAATCGCGCACGGCTTGGTGCGTTGGAGAGCTCATGACTAGCCCTACAAATGTTAAGATCATGTTCATGTTAAAAAACTAATACACAATCGCGATATCCCCTTCGCAAAAGTGACTCTCTCACAAATGCCTTCAACTCCCAGAAACATAGCGTGAGGCGACCAGAAAGCTCACGCTTAGACTCAGAACCACCCGCACAAAACATTGCCGTGAGCACAGAAGACCCTTCGGGTCACGTTGGAACTGCCTCCACCCGGGGGCCCTTTCCTGACAAAGGGTTATGGGCCCACAGCCCTGACCGGTCTGCAATCGCTCACGACTTTCGCGGCGGACGGGATCGTCGTCGGGGACAACATCGCCGTCAAGCTCTGAGGTCCCGGAGTTGAACACTGCGCAAATGGCGTAGAAGGAGACGTAGCCCATCCAGAAGTATGCAGGTGGCCCTGGCTACGGGCTATGGAGGTGGCACTTCGAGCTGCACCTCACGCATAAGGGGCTACTGGAGGTCATGAAGGGAACGGAAGTCCTTGACGAAGTGATGGCGACGGAAGCGTAGAAGGAGGCCTTCGCAAAGAAGAACACGGAGGCGCTCATGCTGCTGGTGTCCGGGACGACCGAGTCGCAGTGGGGCTTCTTCCAGGGCTGCAAGCTAGCAGCCAAAGCTTGGGAAAAACTTTGTGCCATCCATCAATCCAAGTCGCTGGCAAACAAAATCTTCGCAATGAAGCGACTCCTGACAGTGAGAATCGAGGAGGGAGATGATGTCATCACCGCCATGCAGCAGATTGAGTCACTCGCCTCACAGTGCAACGACGTGGGGTGGAAGGTCGACATGCAGCTGCACGCGATGGCTCTCCTCATGGCCCTTCCTGACAGTTGGAGCCCTCTCATTACAGTCTTGGGATGGGCAGAGGACAAGCTCACCTATGGCGCGGTCGCAGAGTACATCCGCAACGAAGCGCAGCGACGGAGCTGCGGGGAGTCCTCGTCGTCCTCATCGGCCCTCGTTACCAAAACGCGTGGTGGCAAAAGCGGGGCCAAGGGAGGTGGCGGATATGGCGGCGGCAAGAAGGGTGCGTGCCGAAATTGCGGCAAGGAGGGCCATTGGGCCCGTGAGTGCACCGTGGAGGCATAGGCCGGCGGCAAGGACGCCAAAGGCAAGAAGGCGCTCCTTAACGGCACTCAAAACCACTACCTCAAGAAGGCCAACCGGCGATTCCTTGACTCCGGAGCGGAGGACCATACCCAGGTCGAGAAGGTCGGGTTCGTCAACTACACCAAGTCCAGCAAATCCATGGTGGTCGCGAACGACAAGGTCGAGCCGGCGGCTGGCCAAGGAGATGTGGACTTGGAGGTGGTGGTTGGTGGAAAGCGGGTGCAACGCGTCATCAAGGATGTGCAGCACGTACCCGGCTTGGCTGAAATTCTAAGTGTTAGGCGCCTGACTGACAAGGGGTACGAGGTGCTCTTGAGGAGAAGAGGGACAGTCGTGCGGAAGGACAGTGGCGGCGAGCCCGTGCTGGAGGCTAAGCGCGAGGGAGGCCTCTACATCGTGGAGACCAAGGTGATTCCCACGGCGAAAGATTCAGTAGACTTGCAGGAAGGCACCGTGAACCTGGCCAAAGGAGGGGGAGCTGATCTGGAGCTCTGGCACCAACAACTGGGGCATTCCTCACTCGCAGTTGTGAAGGAGATGGCGAAGCACGAGCTGGTACGCGGCCTCGTCATCGACGGTGCGGAAGAGGCGACAGATGCAGCAAAGCACAAAAAGTGCGAGCCTTGCATTTTGGGCAAGGCGCGGCACAAACCGTTCAACGAGAACGTGAATCGCGCCTCGGACCTGCTGGAGGTCGTGCACAGCGACGTGTGCGGACCATTCAAGACGGCGTCAAAGAGCAGCGCGAGTTACTTTGTCACCTTCATTGATGACTACAGCAGAAAACTCTTCGTGTAATTCATGAAGCGGAAAGGCGAGGTCCTAGACCGGCTCAAGGGGTATGTCGCCGCGGTGGAGAGGCAGAATGACCGAAAGGTTAGAGCGCTACGCAGCGACAACGGCGGAGAGTACGTGGGCTGTAGCGGGTGGATGAAGCAGCAGGGCATAAAATGGCATCAAACTACGCCGTATTCGCCTCAGTCAAATGGCGAGGCGGAGCGAGCGAACCAGACGCTGCTGAACATGGTACGGACCATGTTGGTGGATGCGGAATTGCCGCGAAGCTTCTGGGCGGAGGCTGTGCGTACGGCGAGCTACACCATCAACCTCACTCCCACAACAGTGCTGAAGGGGAGGAGCGGCTGGAAGACGCCGCAAGAGGTTTTGAGCGGGCGCAAGCCAAGTGTGGCGCACCTGAAAGTGTTTGGGTGCAAGGCGTACGCGGTGGTGCAGGATTCGCAGAGGCGTGACAGCAAGCTGGAGCCGTGGGCAAATTCGTATCTCTTCCTTGGCTATGAGAGCGCGCATAAGGTGTATAGGCTCTACGACATGCGCAAGGAGGAGGAAATCCACAGTCGAGACGTCGAGTTCGACGAGCAGCAGAGTTACATTACCAGCAACGAAGTGGGCGTGGTGGACTCTCCAAAGACGGGGGAGTGGTTCCGGCTCCTTGATTACGAGAAGGAGCCGGCGGACGCCAAAGTTGAGAATGCGCCATCAGAGCGCGAAGGTGCACCAGCGGTGCCAGCCAACGCGGAGGAGTCTAATGACGACCAAGCTGATAAGGAGATCCACCGGGAGGATCCGGTGGATGAGGCACCTAGGGTGCCGAGGCGCGCATTCCCGGCAGAGTGTGCATCGGGCGTCAGTAGAAAATCCACCGGACGCGCCGGTCGTTCAGGCGATGTTTCGCCAGAACGAGAGAGATCCTCGGGGAGCCGTCCGGCGTGCAAGAGGTGCTTGTACGGCCAAAAGGGGATCAATGGGACGTAGCCATGAAATCAGAGTTGGCGTCCATCACGGAAAATGATACGTGGGAGCTGGTTGACAGGCCGAAAGATGCCAAGGTCATCGACTCAAAGTGGGTCTTCAAGACCAAGTTCACAAAGGAGGGTGTGGTTGACAAATACAAGGCGCGGCTGGTGGCGAAGGGTTATGCATAGCGTAAGAGGGAGCACTACGATGAGACCTTTGCTCCTGTCGCCAAGTTCACAAGCATCCGGGCGATCCTTGCGGTGGCGGCCGCAAAGGACATGGAGCTCCACTAAATGGACGTAAAGACGGCCTTCCTCAACGGCATCATAGACAAAGAGATCTACATGGAGGTGCCAAAGGGGGTGGAGGCACCGGAGGGCAAGGTGTGTAAGCTGCAGAAGTCCTTGTACCGCCTAAAACAATCGCCCAAATGCTGGTTACAAGAGATAGACAGCTTCATGGCACAACTCGGCTTCAAGCGCTGTGAGTCGGATCACAGCGTGTACGTGCGGCGCGACAAATAGCTCCATCAAGTTGTTGCTCTCTACGTGGATGACCTGATTGTGTGCTCAACGGATTTGCCAAGCCTACAGCAGCTGAAAGAGCAGCTGAGCAGCAGATTCTAGATTTCGGACATGGGGGAGCTGGAGTACTACCTCGGGGTGAGCATTACGCGGAACCGGAGGGCGCGCTCGCTTGAGCTGGGACAGGCCAAATACGTGGCCGAGGTGCTGAAGCGGTACGACATGGAGGACTGCAAACCAGTTGGCAGTCCAATCTCCACAACCTGTGAACTGAGTACGGCAATGGCGCCACAAACAAAAGAAGAGTGGGTGGATATGGCAGGGATGCCCTACCAATCGGTGGTGGGCAGCCTCATGTACGCCATGGTGGCGACTTGACCAGACCTGGCCTACGCGGTGGGCCAAGTGAGTAGGTACGTGGCCGATCCAGGGCCACTACACTGGCAGGCGGTCAAGCGCATCCTCCGCTACCTGCAGGCAATGCGGCATGCGCGCTTGAGGTTTGACGGCAAGGGGCGGGCGGACCCCTTGCGTCTGGTCTGCTACACGGACGCAGACTACGCTGGCGATGTGGACAAGCGGAAGTCCACATCCGGGTACGTGTTCTTCCTCGCTGGTGCAGCGGTCTCATGGTGCAGCAAAAAGCAAGACTGCGTTGCCACCTCCAGAGTGGAAGCAGAGTACATCGCGCTGGCCGAGGCGGTCAAGGAGGCGATGTGGCTCCGCAGGTTGCTGGGAGAGCTAGGCATACCGTAGCAGGAGCCAACGGTGGTACAAGAGGACAACACCAGCTCAATCTCGCTGACCAACAACCCGACGCAACACAGGAGGACGAAGCACATTGACGTGCGTTGCCATTACGCACGGGACATGGTTGAAAAGGGACATGTGGTGCTGCAGCATTGCAGCACATACAACATGCTTGCGGATTGCTTGACCAAAGCGCAACCCGTCGACCGGCAGGCATTGAGCGTGGCCGGGCTTGGGATGACCAGCGATGATGGGCTAGAGGGCGCAGTGGAAGATGAGTGAGAGCAAGCAAGAGCAGCGGGCATGGCAGGTGCAAGGGGGAGAATGTTGAAGATTTGCCCCTCTGCATGCCCAAGTGCGGCGCCGGGAGGCGCAGACGAGCCGCCAGAGAGAGGAAAATACTCGTCGATGGATCTGGCGACTCAAGGATTGCTAGGATCGTAGAATGGAGGATTGCCCCTAAAAGTTGACAAGTTCTTGAATCTGGTGGAAGTTGTTTCACTGGAATCGGACCAGTAACGAGGGAGATATGGACTTCCAAAGTTGGGGTGTGCGCGGCGGTTCTGGGAGCCGGCCGCAGTTCGACTTCCGGTGAATAATTGACCGGAGCGAGTAACAAAATGCCATCTGGTGATTTTGCTCCGGAAGGACTGCCGAGGCGTCCGGTGGATGATCCGCCGTATTTCAGGAGTGCAGTTTGTTACTGAGGGACTTAGCCAAAATCCTGGCTCGGAGTCCGAAACTCAGTAGTGCAGTTTGTTACTCGGGGACTTGGTCAAAATTCCGACTGGAAGTCCGCGAACAGGTTTCGACCCACATCAATCCCCATCACCAAACTCGATGATTAACTCATCGAAACAGACCCCAAAAGCGCAAGGGGCGCCGCCACTACGCATAGGGACATCTGCGCCTCTGGAATGGCGTTTTTAATGGGTCCTTGATGTGTGAAGGCGCCTCGGCGGGCGACGTGGTGCGCGCCGCTGAGTGAGCGGCTGGTTTGGGGTACTGCGCTTCGACTGACGTAGTGGGAGCTACGGTTATCCGAATCGTGCACAGTTTGGTGCGTTGGAGAGCTCATGACTAGCCCTACAAATGTTAAGATCATGTCCATGTTCCAAAACTAATGCACAATCGCGTTATCCCCTTCGCAAAAGGGACTGTCTCACAAATGCCTTCAACTCCCAGAAACGTAGCGTGAGGCGACCAGAAAGCTCACGCTTAGACTCAAAACCACCCGCACAAAACACAGCCGTGAGCACAGTAGACCCGTCGGGTCACGTTGGAACTGCCTCTACCCGGGGGCCGTTTCCTGACATCACCCCTGCAGCCTTTGCCCTTACCACGGCCCCCACCCCCACCATCCCCTTGAGAAGTAAGGGAGACGGCTATTGTGGGTGAGGTGGTGGTGGAAGATGAGGCTGGATCAGAGGAGGATGAAGAAGGGAGTGCGGTGGTAGCTGCTACAATAGCTGTACGATGGATGCGTTTGTTCTACAATGAGCTCCACTAGTCTGACAGACGCTGGGAGGTGAACTCCCACAAGGCACCAATGTTGGTTGGTGCATCTTCAGGGACAGGTATTGTGGCTAGGTGTTCAAGCTCAGTGACCTTCACCTCTCGGAAGATGCCATTGAGTTCAGGGATGAGGCCGTTGACAATGGAGAGGACAACAGGGAGCTGTCTAGGTATGGCCTTGCCAAGGTCACACAACAATTGTAGACTGCGAGCCCAATAGGAATGGACAGTCTCATTAGCATGCATGGAGAGCGTGTTGAACCCAACAGTGACAACACTTTGGGCTGCATGTCCAGTCACTGTCGTGCACCATTTGATAAGTGTGTAAGTGGCAATCGGGTCAGCGGGAGTACAAAGTGCAGTGTTGGCATTGTAGGACTCGATCTTTTCAGTGCGATTGAAAGGTCGGGCACGAATCAGGGCATGTACAACGCAAGCAGAATCAGGATCAAGAGGCACACAAGGAAAGTCAGCAGAGGGATTGGGCGCATGATAATGTTACCAGAGCTGCTCCCCTTGCGCTCAAGCACTGAAGCGGCCCTCCCAAGAGTAGAAGGTAAGGTTAGAGGCGAAGTGAGGTGGGTTAGAGTCGAAGTCCGGTTTGCACTGCAATGGTGATGCACGTGCTTTGGCAGCGGCTACAGCAACGGCGATTGCCACTACAAGAAGATCACAGGAGGATGAGCCTACGGTGACAGATGCAGAAGCGGGTGAGGTGGAGAATGCAGCAGCAACACCACCGGCAGCGGATGCAAAGGGAGTGCCGCGTAATGTGGCACACCCATTCTGTATGGACCATCTTAAATACCCAAAGAAAAAGGGTGTGCCACGTAATGCAGGCTAGAGGCGACTAATGACCATGTCAGTAATGTGATTTGTGTATGCCTCATAGTCAGCTTGTCCAATACGCAACTTTTTCTCGGCAGCACACTGTGCATTGAGTGCAACTTGCAGAGCAGTTGCTCACGTAGTAACTTAGCCTACAAGGCAGTGTATCGGTCTTCCTCAACCGGCATGATGCCAGTGACGTGACTCTGCCGAAGACATTTCAGCAAAGTTTCCCTTGCCCCAGTGGGCATAGGAGATTGGGGATGAGTACGTCATGAGTCTGCTGCAAGGCAACAAACATGAAATGCACAAACATGTCAACGTAGAAGAGACAGGGACGAAGGGGGAGACCAAGCTCACCAAGCACAGTGGCGAAGTGAGAACAGTGGTGAACGAGTAGCTGTAGCTGAGGAAGCTACAGCTGCAACCGTAGCTGATGTTGAGATAACGAGACAGGCTACTCATGTCAATGTTGCGGCTGACAGGGTGGAGATGCCAGCAACAGTTGAGACCGGCAGCTGGATGTGACGAGTCGCCGATGATGAAGAAGAGGGAAATGCTGATGCCTATGTAGTGGATGTGTCAATGGAGGTGATTGCACTAGAGGGTGCTATTGTTGCTGCAGCTGCTGCTGATGTGACTACATCCATAGCAACCGTAATCTGACTAGAAACGTTAAAAGCAACAACTACCAAAAGGCCTTGATCATCTACAAGTGCTGTGTATGTCTCAATGGCTGTGCCTGCAACAGTGTTGGCTGGTGCACGTGTAGCACGTGCACTGGCAGCAAAGGTGGAAGCAACAACACCAGCAGAAGCAAGGGTGGCCTGAAGATCAGGCAGGATGTTAGTAGATGGAGAAGAGGCGGAATCTGCGGCGGATGCAGCATGGGATACATCCCGGCGTGAAGCAGATGCTCTATGTACTACTGTTGCAAAGGGTGGTGCTGCTCCACGACGACACTGCTGACGAGTCCTATGGGCAACGGGTGGGCTTACCAGTGATTGAAGAGCTCGGTGATCACCCGGTGGCGCCGTGGCCGGTTCGTTCAGCACCGTTTGGGAATCATCAGCGGCAGACTGGCAGTTTTCCGCGTACTCTCTGGTTTCCTCCCACTTGTAGCAGGCTGCGGGGTCATAGTCTTCTCCCGGGTCTGTTGCGGAAAACCCTTGACCACACCTCCCGCCCCATCCTCTCTTCATAGAATGCGACCTCATTGAGGATGCCATTATGCTCACGTATGGCTGTGGAAAAAGTGGGAATAGGCTCTCTTTTGGGAAGAGACGCCAGTTTGCCAAGTGCTCTGCTGCCCAGACAGGCAGCCTGCAAGGCTGAGAGCAGAACAACGGCAAGAATGCCACAACTACTGTTGACAGTACAACAGAGATGCTCACAAGTCGCTATGATATTAGGGACGGCTATAGTGACCACAGCATGGCCACAGGGCAAGGTCCGGCGGCCAAAGCACGGCCGAGAGGTGAGGTGTTGGCGCTGGAGAGCACCGGTGCCAACTGCGAGGAAAGCTGGTGTGTGAGAAAGCTATTGCTCTAGATGTTGCTGTAGTCACAGTGGTCACTACCGACACCATGGCGGAAACGTGGATGAGCTGTGTCTGTGTAGGGACCAACTCCCGTGATCACGGCGTGGTCCACTCACGTGTGTCGGCTGTGGAACGGCCGAGAAACAGATGGACGGCGGTGGAGAATGAATATGCCGTAGTCACAATTGTGATGTTCACGAAATCAGGGCAGCACGTCGATCACGGCTACGGTGTGTGTAGCTGCGATGGGTGCAAACACTGTGGGTGCACACATACAGCTGCTGAACCAAGGGCGTTTGCCATTGCCAGAGCGCAGCCAACATGCATGCGTATGCCGTAACACGGATGAGAGTAAAACTGACGACGGCGGAGAAGTGCCGATGCTGTTGGTGCAGCCACGTTGATCACTGTCGTGGACGACAAAGCATAGCACGGTTGCAAGTACAATGACGGGGTGCTGAAACTGCAATAGAGACTGCTCCTGTGGCTAAAGCCACTGCCATCGTACGTAAACGAGTTGTGCGGGGTCACCCGCCATGTGTGTATGACCCAAAGATGCCTCAGGTATGTCGCGTGGGGGAGTGATTCCTCCTACTTTGATACCAGTAGGTAGCTATGGTTGCTATGATAAGCAAGCAAGCAAGCAACCAGGTGGAGGGAGCGACACCATGGATTGGGGGCAAGCTCACGTTACGTACGAGGGTCAAAAGACAACAGCTGAGCAAGTGAGGAGTGAGCATAGTGATAAGCGACGGTTGACCAGGCCACCCACGCGAGGCTCTCAACATGGGGCCCGGACGCCACCCAGGGATCAAACCTGGCCCTGGAGCGAGCGAGCGCCTACGGGGTTTTCACACGCCAGCATAAACCGGACGTGTGGTCCCGAGGGATCAACAACCCAGCTCAATACGCTAGAAGGATGCAAATGTGCAAGAACCCAACCACATCGATCACAAGCGTATGTGGTGCATGCACTCATCCACGTGTGTGCCCCATTCTAGAACTGAGTAGTACGAAACATGACTATAATCAAGCTCTCCATAAGACTGGTGTTGGTGCCGTGGTTACCACTTGAGAACTTGATGGTATTGCCACCACTGTGCGCCCCATGCTGCATCACAACTTTGCACCAGAGAGATTGAAACCAGATGAATCACCTGCAATGATGGTATGAGTGTGTGTGTGTGTGTATGTGTGTGTGTGTGTGTATGTGTGTGTGTGTGTGTGTGTGTGTGTGTGTGTGTATGTGTGTGGAGTGAAGAGGTCACTTGCGTGTGTCACAACCACAACCAACGGTATGGTTTTCGCTACCCCTGTGGGTTGAGCCAGTCCTCCTGGCATTTGACTGAGAACGATTGCTCCAAGAAAAAACAGACAACATGACCCGATTAGGATCAGGAGCGGGAATGTAACACGTTCTACCAGAAACCAACTAGGCATGCAAACATTCAATCACGTCATCCTCAAGTGTATGTGGGCGTGCCACCTCGTCATGAGCAACCAACCAAGCATCAAGAGTAAGAACATCACGGGAGTAACTGGACATTCCAAAAGCACAAGACCATAGCTACATGAATGGGAGAAGGCATCGACAGTTGAGAGCATGATTGAGAGCCAATCATGCTTGAACAAGTTATTGCCTTTTGTGATCACTGGACATGTATTACAACCATGTTGATTTACAAAGGTGGGAGTGTGTGGAGACCAATGGATATTGACAAGGTGTATTAGGAGGTCTGTACTTCATGCACCAAACCTGATATTGTGTACTTACTGTGACCTCTTGGCTCACGTCCATTGCCGTGCATACTTATGATGAGGTGAAGGGTACGGAAAACTAGGGGAGCAAACGTGAGCCCGGCAGTTGCCCAGCAGCTGCACACAGTAACCGGCTACGCCCTCGCCTCCTCGACACGTGTTTTCCTCTCTCCCAGCAGCAAGAATTTATGGGCTTCTCTTGTTCCAAGACATTCCGGCATTGTTGTTGATCATGCTTGAACTGCGGCATCGTCGAGACCTAGCTTAGTCCTACCCATGAACGGTTGTTGGTTTGGACAGGCGTGGTTTAGGACCAATCTTGAAGTGAGCACTTGTGACGTACTTGAGGGGTTGTTCCCTCACATTTAGGATGAGCGCCGGCGAGCTCCGACTAGCGAGCTCCATCTCGTAGTACACACACTCACAAAAACCTGCTATAAGGGTGGTGTCAGACCATCACGTGATGGTCCTCCCGCCAGTTTAAAAGTGAGGAAAGCATCCAATTTCAAGAAATGGACAGCTCCGATGTCTTCGTCCGTACGTACACCTACGGGGATCGCCTCTCGCCCGAAGTGACCTTTCCGGGCAGACCATCACGTCCGCCATTTGTTCCTCGCAAGACACCATCCACTCCATCAAGCTCAGCGCTTGATGATCGAGAGAACCTGCAAAATACCATCGCTTGTCGCTCCTTTGACAATGAAGAAATAGACAGTATTCTAGGGTCACAGACAGGGAGGTGCATCGCATGATGGCCTGCACGAATGACCACTTGGCGGGAGGCCATCCCGTTGCATGGCCCGTACGGATGTGAACATCGAAGCCGTCGAATCGAAAACAATTCCAGGAAGCAGCTAAAAAGACCATCACGTGATGGTCTGACAATACCCTAAGTTTGTACTCTCTCGAACATTCCTGTCCCCGAATGTCTCATTCTCACCATAGAGTTGAGCTTCACGGAATTGGATGAGGGAAGTGGCATAGGGCATGCCTGTTTTGGCATCAGAGATGACAAGCAGGAGCTCGTCGTGTTGCAAGTGAGAAGCGCGACAAGGTCTTGGGAGGGACCGGAAGCCGAGCGGAAGCCGCAGCGATGATTGAGCAGATCTGCAGCTGCGCGGATCAGTAACGGGGGCAGCAACTGCGTGAAGCAGCAGATGTAGCGGCAGCTGTGCTAAAAGGCAACAACAGCAGCAAAGAGTTGCATCTGTGGGCAGCGGCCACATTGGCTTAGCTGCAATGGCTAAGTTGCAGCACCACCGCCGACAGCTGCGCGGAGCAGCGGCAGCGGAAGCGGCCTGGTGTAGCGTGCGGTAGTAGCAGCCAGTATCCGCACCAGCCCGTAACGGCCGCAATAACGGCCGCTTACCTGTGGTTGATGCAGTGAGCACCAGCTGCATGGGCTCAGCCACAGCACCACCACCGGCAGCTGCACGAAGTCAGCATCCGCATGAGCGTATAGTAGCTGGAGTGACGGCTACTTAGCCGTCGTACCAATGATAACCGTAGCAATTACAACGGCGGGCAGTGGCAGCACCCAGCAGTCGTCGCAACGTGCAGCAGCCGTAGTGATGAATGTTCAGCTATAGTTATGACAGCAACTACGGTTGGGTTGCGGCAGTGGGCTGCAGTAGCAAGCAACTACAACTGCAAGAGACACCGCACTGTAGCAAGAGCGATGATGGCAGCAGTAACAATAGTAGCAATCCCTGCAACAGCAACAGCTGCTGTTGGATCACCTCTGGTATACCCCTCCCCCTTCTGGCTGGGATCCCCTCTCTTCCTGATCTGGGTGGGGGTGGTTCAGGTACCCATAGACTATCTCATGTCTCTCCTAGATTTCCCACATCCACTAGGGCGGGGGAAACACTGCCAATGTTTTTTTGGCTGTGTGGGGGGGGGGGTCATCAGCGGCTTTTATACAAAGAAAGGCCTCGTCACGTTTCCCACATCCACTAGGGCAAGAGAAACGTTGTCCAAATTGATTGGCAGTATAGAGGGATCCATCGACAATGGCTTTCAACCGAAAAGGCCTCATCACGCAATACACGTCCACTGGGGCGGGGTGAATGCCGCCAAACATTTTCGGTAGGGTTCACCACTCATGGGTAGTTTCTGTTGTAGTGGTGTACAATTGCAGCATCCCCCATAGTCCCATGCCCAAGGACACACCTGTCGGATGCGGAAGGGCCGGCACCACTATGGAGGCTGGCGTTGCCGTGTCTGGTGTGATTAGTGACACACCGGGCACGCCACGAGACCAATCCCCGTCTAGCCCTGGCTCGTCGGCGCGCGGTCTGCGCGAACCGGGCGAATAGCAGGCCCAGCAGGTTGAACAGACGGCCAAGCAGATGGCTGATCTGCTCAAACTGTTCCAGGACACAGTCCAGCCATAGCATTAGCAGCTGCAGAATCAATAACAAGAGCAGCAACAGCAGCAATAGCAGTAGAAATAACAACAGCAGCTGCAATAAAAGGAGTGGTAGCAGAAGCTTCTCCATGATGCATCACGCAAGGAAAAAATGAAAGTTGAGAGTGTGGTTGCAGCCGATGTCGATATAGCGTTAGGATGGTTTGATGCCGATCCGTCCAACGACCTTCCAGAGTCAGACTCATACACAAATGGCGAGGAAGGCATGCTATGCTTATGCCTTGCATAGTTGGAAAAATGGCGTCAAACCAGCTCTACGCGCAAAGCAGTACCAATCAGCGAAGCAAGCCAAAGCAGCATGCCCAGGGTAACCACAGACCCGGCTTCCATAGAGGACAAGATGCTCCGCATGAGTCTGGGACAAAGAGAAGATCTCTCGTCTCTGTCGCTAGGACAAGTTGTCCTCGCAACACTATCGATGACAAAGCCACCTAAGTGGTTTGAGACCGACCCTTTCGCTTACCGGCAGGTAGACAACTGCACCACTTGGGATCCGTGGTTCTGTATATGGACAGCCAGTGAGGGGGTGTACCCATACTACACCATCCAATATCATACTATAGACCCCCAGCAGATAGCAACTACTGCCCGTGCTGCCTACGGACTCTTGAAGGCCGTCCCGGAGAAGTACATACTCCACTTTGAACCTTTTCTTGGTGATCCCCGTACCAGAGCTGGGGCTGACCCGTGCAAGGCATGGAAGCCGATGGCCACTTTCTTCGAAGGCGCGACCATGGCAACGACATCACAACGCCTGTCAAACTTCAACTCCCTGCGCCAGGGTGGACACAAGACGCCAACCGACTACTGGCGGCGAGTGATGCGGCTCTAAAAGGCCATAAGGAAGAATGGGCTACTTCAGCTCATGGTGCTCAACACCATTAGAATTGGTGTTGGCTGTAAGTATGTCAAGACTTTTGACAAATTCAGCCTGAGCACTGTTCAGGAGATGGTTGACAGAGGTTTATCTTTGTCATGGGCCACGGAGCACTTCCTACATGTGACATGAGTTGGTGCAGCAAATGACGCCCACCATTGTGTGTCAGTCCCAACGGTCACAGCAGTCCAGGCATAACGCACCTCCCCCCTTTTCTCCCTTCCGTTGTCACATTCGACGATGACAAGTGTAGCAACACCTGGCTCATCCGTGGCAGTTGAAGAGAACAAGGGGAAGAACAATAAGAGGGGTGGAATGGATGGCAAGGAACAGGCGGCTTTGAAGCCGATTCGGGGGCGACTCTGGGAGTGTTACAACTGCGGGGAAGCGCACCGCTACACAGAGTGCAAGTTCTCCAAGAACTGGACAAAGATTATGCAAGGCCTACAATAGGCGTTCGAGCACAGTGAGCGCACCTCTACACGCACCACAACCGTGACTAACACGTAGTCTCCACCAGCAGCTAATGTAGTCGTAGACAGCACCAGAAACCTGTTACCTCTAGAGCATCAGCTTGCAATGCAGGCTTGCGACATCGCTGAGCTCTGCCAGCTTCTCTGGCTCACCATTCAAGGAGGTGTGAGTGCATTGACTAAGCCGAGGGGTCCTACTATCGGGTCTTTTGAGTCAGTGATGTGCAATTGTGATGGTGGCGGTGGAGCACAATGTTGGTGGTGGTGGAGCACAATGTGTTGTCGAGTCTGTAGAGTCGTTCGTCGCACGTGATGATGTTGGTCTGTCTGATGTCTTTGCCATAGCATGGAGAGGTCACAATGACCTGTCGTGGTTTGATGAGTCGTAAGTATGTGTTTCCTGTGCGGCTCAGTAGTCATCTGCTAAGCCACCTTTGTCAACTGTCTGCACTGTTGGCAGTTGTTCGATCACATCGCCTGAGCGTGTGATGGATGCCACATGGATCTTAGATTTGGGTGCCACCAATCACATGACATGTCGCTGCTGTGATTTTGTGGTGGTTGGTCCTGTCGACTTTGTGAATTTTGTGCGTGCAGCTGCTGGGCATGAGGTTCTTGTTGAGGGTGAAGGTGTGGTGCAATTTCATGGGCCCTCTAGACCATTCTACATTTCACACATGCTGTATGTGCCTGGTCTAGAACTCAGCCTATCGTCTGGACGTGCCTGCACATGGATGAGTCTCAGTGTTGCATTTTTAGGTGAGGATGCCATTGTCTCCGCTTGTGCTGCAACTAAAGTGGTGCTCCGTGGAAAGGTAGTAGGGGACTTGTACCACACCTTTGGCTACCCCACGTCCACCACCATCACGGCATCCCCAACTGCATGAGTGCTCTTGACAATCATGCTATTGCCTGAGCATCAGCATGTACTACGTAGAAGCTTGTACAATATGTCCACTTGGATGCTATAGATCGTCTAATTTGCACCCAACCTATGCTCGGTGATGACACAATGTCCTTTGATGCGCCATCCAAGACCGATTTCCTATAATGCACGCAAGGCAAGATGCACCGTGCCACATGCCCTCTGTCTGACTCACGAGCTCTCAAGCCCCTTGAGCTTATCCACTCTGATCTTCTAGGACCCCTCCTAGTGGAGTTCCAAGATGACAAAGGGCAAAACGTCCTGACGATTACAGATGACTTCACCCACATACGGTGGGTCTTGAATCTACGCCTGAAAAGCGATGCTACATTAGTTGTGTGTATGTGGCTTGTCATGGCTGAACATCATTCTGGCCATACCCTCCAGAACTTCCATTTTGATCAAGTGGGTGAGTTCATGGAGGATTTGGACTGCTACTTTGCTAAAGTGGGAGTGTTTCACAACCTCCCAAATCTCGTCTTGTCACAAGAGAACGACGTGTCTGAGCGTTGGAAAAACACCATGATGGTTGTGCTTCACTCCATGCACGTAGAAAGGGGCATGCCTGAAGCATTCGCCTTCGAGGGAATGGCCTACATGACATGGGTCTGGAACCGGATCCCTCACAGCCCCCTCCCAAACACACACATCCCATACCAACTGTGGTACGGACGTCGTACCGACCTCTGGCTCTCGCATGTGTAGGGATCCCTTGACTGCGTCTGGTTCACACCAGAACAGCAAGGGTCCAAGTTCTCCCCTACAAGTAGCATCTGCATGTTTGTAGGCATGGTTTCATACTCCAAGGCGTGGCGGTTCTTGGACCCCAGTCGGTGACGCATTGTCGATTCTGGAGAAGCCTATTCTTTGAGTGTCTCTCCTTCCGAGACCTGCCCCCTGGTGGTACCCCGCAGTCGCATTCCCTCGGATGTGGTACGATTCCGTGCGCACTGGAGGGTGGACTGACCGATGACGCTATTTCAATCACGCTGGGCGATGCTATTCCGTCCCACCCGCCAGCAAGCTCGCCAATGTTGTCTACGCTGCCTGCATTGACCACGTCTCCTTTCCTGCCTATGTCCACCGTTCCGCCAGCATCCCCTAGAGTATTGGAGCCCACGTCACTTGCCGTGTCACCAGTGTTGTCTCTGTCAACTACACCTGCATCACCAGCAGAGTCACCGGTGTCGCTTATGTTGTTGTCACCACTTGCGCAGTCTGCGTTGCCAGTCGAATCTCCTATGTCATCTGCATCCTCCGGCTGCCCAGTCGACGCACCAAAATCATGTGACATGTTGCCAGTCCTGAACGTGTCTGATGAGTGCCCACCACCTTCCCTAGCTGTACCATCACCAGAGCGATACCGGCGAGATGAGGGCAGACACCTACGCCTGTGTCATGCTCACATCATGCGTAGTGGGGACCCTGGCATGAGGGCCTTAGGCCTCAGCAGGCAGGGGCTCACTGAAGTCCACTCTTGCTGCGATACATGCCTTGATCTCCTTGCTCACAAGTGCCAACTTGCGGCGGACTCCACAGAGTCCACCGCCACTGTTGGCCCTCTGTCTGTGGCCTATGCCTTGGCCACGCGTGGTGGAGATGCTGCTTCCCCAAACCACAGTGTGCTGGGAGTGACATCTGACTCCAGCACACATCGTCAGGCTCTGGTTGGGCCCGATGCGGCACTCTGGTGCGGAGCATGAAAGGATGAGTTGGCGGCTATCAATGGATATGGGATTTACGAGCTTGTAGACGTGCCGCCTGGACAAAAGGCCGTCCGGGAAAAGTGGGTCTTGCGGAAAAAGCTGAAGCTGGACAACAGAATTGATCGCTAGAACATGTATGCCCAATGGTGGGAAAATCATGCACTCACTTTTTAGTGTTCTCTTCCAGTGTTCTCCGACAGTATGCACTGACACCACGCACTAAAAAACCAGTGTACTTCAACGGTGCACAATAAACTTCTCTCTCTACGAATCTCTCTCTCTCTCTCTCTCTCTCTCTCTCTCTCTCTCTCTCTCTTTCTCT
>SZWC01010654.1:39634-58925 GCA_023375785.1 Penium margaritaceum | reverse complement strand
TCTCTCTCATGTGTCTCAGCATAACCTCTCTTCTATACTACATGACAAAAACATCATCTCCCTTACGATTTTCTTAGTGCATTGATCTGGCTGATTTGAAGATTTTACATTCTTACCATGAAACATGATTACACTAAAATGAGTGAACTAATTGTTTTCACAAGAACATACCATAGTTGAAACACTAAATCCTACATTTTAAAGTTATATTCCAGTCTTTTTTGTGGTATATAATTATAGTATGAAATTCTATCGTGTTTGCGTGGTTGATATGGAAAGAGGGTCTAGTAAGAAATTGATCTCCATGTTTCTCATTAGATTTGTTTTGTAAATTTGAGCTAATGATATCTTTTGGAAATAAATCGTCACATTTCAAACAATACTATCTTTAAAAGGCACATAGAAACGTGTTTAAGCATCAAAATGCTTTTCTATGGTTGATGAAGACTTGAACAGCTAGACATATGTTTTAGACGTAGGAGAGTACATCCAAGTGAAAATGTCTGTATATCTATCTTCAACGTTGTTTCTAAAACTTGAATGATTGTTTTCACCCTCACTATCTGAATCACCCGCTCGCACCACACAATATCGATTGTCGCTTCGAGCAGCTGTAAACGGTTGACTTGACGACCGTCTACTGCCAGAGAACCTTCTAACTATTACTAGGAAATGGCTGTATTCGAGGGATGTACGACGTCATATACGTCACATGAATTGCCGCAGGATAGTCTAGTGAGCCCCCCCTCAGTGTACAGGTGTAGTGCATATGGCGAGTGCAGCAGGATGAGTGGGAAAGTGCACTTATCACACACTCAGTGTGCGAACGATCTTTTTGAAAATAATGAAATCGCTGAATGGATTGTCTCTGTTCAGGCGGCAAACCGTCGATGTTTACCAAGTCACATAGATTTTGAAAGGATGCAAACCAAGATGATCTGCGGCAAGAAAACACCCCTGAATTATTCAATTTGGTCTCAGTCCGCTAACAGGAGATCGGTATCTCCAAATGTGACATATAGCAAAATGTTTCTAGCACAAATTTAGAAACCATTCCCTTCCAATGACAAAACTCGTTATACATGATAAATGGTCTATTTTACATTATCCTCTGAGAAACAATCATTAGAGAAAATTAGAGAGAATTCGCCTTCACCTTCAGGATAAAAGCGACGTTGGATGTATCTGAAGATTTACATCTTTAATTTTGACCTGCCGACATTCATCAGGTTTAGAACATAAAAATCATGTTCCATACTGCATCTTTAATCCATTGGTTCTGTCCAGCTCTTTGCCATGGCTGACACTCGCCATGTTTCAGAATTTCCCTCAGAATGCTTCGAATGTATCATTGCAAAGGAGCTTTTTCATCTTTCTACATTTTGCATTTGAAAAGATGTCACATCCGCCGATCATTCGAATCAAACAGTCCCACGACTGACTATTTCTTCACCACAAACTGTGATGTGGCCGTCGATGGCTCAGGAACCCCTCACACCCAACAGGCCAAATTTTAAACTTCAAATGACGTTGGTATATGACATCCGTCAACTATATTGCATTGCAAACGCCAAAGGTTTTCTCTAGCAAAGGGGACATTTCACCGACTCGTTTTTGCATTTTGGTCAATATAGGTCGCACATTGAGTGTGTGATAAGTGCACTTCCGCACTCATTTCGAGTGCACTCGCCACATACACTCCCCTCGTACACTGGGGGGTCTCTCTAGACCGTCTTGCCAGAACTGGAGCGACGAAACGGGCGACCCATTTTGGTAGAGAACTATCAGCGGGTAATCGGCCGTCAACTATGACGTGGACAGATGCGTCCGACAATTCCACATTGCATTGGACGAGCGGACAATCCACATAGCAAGAGCTAGAAAGAAACACGCGGAACATGAAATTCATTCCATCATAACATCACTAAAGAAAACCTTTCCGGAAATATCTACGTCCTCAAGAAGAAAACCTGACATTGCCTATATACACCAAGAAAAACAGCATTCAAACTGAAACAATAAATAAATTGAAATCAAACATATATGTATTCATCCAAAAAAAGGATGATTGGCCTTAAAAGTACCTTGTGGACATAATTTATACAAAACACATGGAGATAATGTTCTTGTAAATGTTTCTCTCCACAGTAGGAATCTTTTCTTTGTTTCAATATTAGATAAGCAAAAAAACTAATAAACAAATATCAAACATTAACTTCTCATTGCAGAAGTATGGACCCACAAAATTTCAAACTTCATGCATTAGCTCCGCATACTCAAATCCTTCCTTGGAGAAAAATTGTTTGTACATATAAGACAAAATGCATGATATTGTAAGATGCATAAGACAAATTAGTACACTGAGTGCGTGCTGAGTGTATTTTTGTATGGAGACCAAACACACTTGCCACATACACTAGGCCCACAAACTCAATTCCTTCCTAAGAAGAAAAAAATTTCACCATAAAAGACAAAAAGGAGGAACCTTGTTCGTACATATAAGACAATATTGAAGGTGTGCTAGGATGTATCAGACAAATGAGCACACTAAGTGCTCTCTAAGTAAACTTCTGAATGGTGGCTGAACGCACTCACCACATACACTAGCTCCACGCACTAGGGTCCTTTCTAAGAAGACAATTGTTTTGCCATATAGGACAAAAAGAAGATTTTCTTTGACATATGAGACAAATGAGCGCACCGAGTGCGCTCCCAGTGTAATTTTGTGTGGTGACTGAGCACACTTCCCACATACACTAGCTCCATGGACTAGACTCCATCCTAAGAAGATGAATTTCCGGAATTGTAAGACAAAAGCACACTCTTCTCATACACTATGGAAGGAGTTTTAGGGTTCGTGTAAGCCTGTCCCTTCTAAGAGAGTACACTGATTGTACACATAAAAAAACAGTGTATGAAATGGCCCCGATTAACCATACCTCCGCTACAAAGCACGACAGACTGGAAAGGGATTCTCTCAGGTGGAAGGGATCGAATTCATTTAGACCTTTGAACCATTTGTATGCATGACCACGGCTTTGGGTCTGTTGTCCCAGGTGGCCCAGCACACTTGGGAACTCCACCAAAGGGAGATGAACAACACGTTCCTACATGGGAAGCTCAAAGAAGAGATCTGCATGGTCAAGCCCCCATGGTTCGAGGATGGCAGCGGCCATGTGTACCGGTTACGGAAAGCGTTGCAGGGCCTGAAGTAGTAACCTTGATGCTCGAACAAGGAGATCACCAGCATGCTCCTACAAGCGGGCTATGTCCGGAGCGCGGCGGACCCATCGCTTTTCCTCTCCCAGACCACTGGGCTCTTTTCGGCCATCCTGGTCTACGTTGACGACCTTCTGACCACTTCGCCTAATCTGAAGGCTGTCAAATCAGCCAAGGGTGTGATACAATCGACGTACACAATGAAAGACCTAGGAGAGGCCGCGTTACTTTTGGACATGCACATTTTCTGTGATCGTGCTCGTCGGACGCTCCTGGTCCATTAGGAGCGATATGCCCTCACTTTGGGGAGCATTTCGCCGAGCTACTCAGCGGTGTACGCACGACGTCAACCCCGATCACCCTGGATGGAAAGGACGCTCTGAAGATCAATGATGCAACAAAACTGGGGGAGCTGGTTGACATGACACTGTACTTGCGGGTTATTGGCTTGCTCATGTACCTGACCACGATGACACGGCCGGACATCGCCTTCACCGTCAACCTGCTTGCTCAGTTCTCACAGGTGTCATGCACACGGGTGCTTGAGGCCGCAATCCACTGCATGCAGTACGTCATTTCCATTGCCCGCATGGGATTTCAATACCGAGAGCAGGCCTCCGTGGTCCTTGATGAACACACAGACAGTGATTGTACGTGGAGTCCAGATGGCAAGAGACACACCAGCTACATCATCCTCATTGGGGGAATCTTTGTCTCATGGATTAGTGGCAAGGAGGACTACATCACTCAAAGCAGTACAGAAGCAGAGTACGTGGCGATGGGCACTGGCGCGACCAAGAATATGTGGTTGGTGCGTCTGTTGCGTGAGCTACGTCAGTCCATGTGACAACAAGAGTGCAAAGGCCATCACGATGCACATTAACGTTGAGTACCACTACATCCAAGATTTTGTGGATCGAGGTGAGATTCAGGTCCTGTGGGTCGGCACCAACTCACAGCGTGCTGATTTTCTTAGAAACGTCATGATCCGTACGAAGTTTCTCGCGACTGCACGATTTGTGGGATTGTACCCTGCCTGTACTGTGGACTAAATTCTGCCCTTGAGCTGCATTTGTTGCTGTTTTTCATCGTTTCTCTTGTGCCGTTGCTCGCATCTGTGAACCTGTTCTCTGCATGGTCATGGGGGAGTGATATTGTGTACTTACTGTGACCTCTTGGCTCACATCCATTGCCATGCGGACTCACGATGAGCTGGAGAGTACGGAAGGTTGGGGGAGCAAACGCGATTCCGGCGGTTGCCGAGCAGCTGCAACCAGCCACCATCAACACCCCCTCCTGTTCCACACGTGTTTGCCTCCCTCCCGGCAGCAAGATTTCTCTGGGCATCTCTTGTCCCAAAACAATTCGGCTTTTTCATTGATCATGCTTGAACTGCAACATCGTCGTGACCTAGTTTAGCCCTACCCGTAAATGGTTGTTGTTTTGGACAGCCGTAGTTAAGGACCAAATCTGGAAGTGAGCTCATGTTAGGTGCGTGAGGGATTGTTCCCATCGGCCAGAAAGCTGGAGCTTACCGGCCGACGGGTGGACTCGACTAGAGAGCTCCACCCTATAGCACACACAATCACAAAAACCTGCTCCAACTTTGCACTCACGCCACCATTCATCTCCCCGTTTGTTCCCTTCTCACCACAGAGCTGAGCTCCACGTAAGTAGATGAGGGAAGAGGCATAGAGCATTCCTGTTTTGGTATCAGAGCCAACACCCCCTGACCCTCAGATGAAGAAACATTATACGTAATACAAGAGAGAGTTGCATGATGACAGCCAAAGAGAACGTACATAGCACGGGAGTCAGAAGTGCAGCATGATGCAATCAATCAGGTGTAGGCGGCACGCATGTGAGGCCAACTGCATGCACATCAGAATAGAATGTGCTTCATTTGAGATCTTTGGTCAAGAAGTCAGCGCAATGTGAGCATGAATCACCACAGCCGATATATACAAAACTAGCAGCAGTGCACTCACAAAGAAAGCGGTGTTGAACATTGATACTCCTGGTGTGAGAGTGATACATGCCATAGGTCTCTGCGATGGCCTTGGTGCTTTGGTTTCCGCATCACAAAGTGATGAAATGGATGGAAAAAAAGAATTGATGAAGCTGGCGACACAACCAATCAATTTGAAACGTACCTGATTCAAGAGAAAAATACTCTGCTTTGCTGAAACTACACGCCTCATAGCCATGTTTCCCACACTTCCATGACACAACAGTGCCGCTGACCAAGAAGATGGGACAAAAAGTGTCAGAATCGTATGCCCTGTCACTAAGGGTGTAACCATCAACAACAAACAAGGGTTGTGCGTGTTATGCAGAGAGGGTATGGCAAGCCATGCACAGAGCAACCTTGAGATGGCGCATGCAAGGACACAGGGAGAACTGGAATCCCTATTTTTCAAGAATGGTTGAATCTCTATGTTATAGCAGCGGGATGACTGCTCGAGGTCATACAAGGCCTTCCTCAATCACGACACCTTATTGCTACAATCAGTGAACCAGGGTTTCCCCACCATGTAGATGTTCACATCCAAGATGCCGTGCAAGAAGGCATTGCTCACATCCTTCTGTCGAGATCCCGATCATGGAGCGCAACCTAACTGAGACGAACACGAGAAGTGGTGTAGCCACCAACCAGCGCAAACATCTCATCAAAATCAATGCATGAGATTTGAGAGAATCCCTTGGCAGTAAGACACACTTTTTAGCGGTCCACTGCCCAATCAGACTTCACATTGCATTGGCAAAACCAGTAGGCAGAGATCGTTTACGACCAGACGGCAGGTGAAACAACTCGTAAATTCCATGCTCATGTAGTACAGAAAGTTCCTCCTCCATGGAGGCCTCCCAGAGAGACAAGAGATGAATGTGCATCAGGAGGAGAAACAGAAGAGGGAGACAGTGAGACCTCAGGGGAGAGAGGAGAAACAGGGGATGAAACGGATGGATGAGCATGGATAGAGGCTGGCTGTGTCAACCTGTCTGAGGCAAAAGGACTAGAAAACAAGGCCAACACAATGGCACCTGCCGTCCGCTCCTAGAATTTCAGCTAGGAGAAGATATCATCCTCAGGATCATGGTTCCGCACTGAGCAGCTCCTAGGCAATCACTTGCTAGCAACTTTTTCCACTTAACACTTGGTTCCACTTAACTCCTGGGGTCTAGACCAACCAGAGTCTTCTTTAGACTGTTCTTTAGTTGGACAGCTCTGTGAGAAGCATCTAAGGCCAGATTTTATGCTTATAATGAGAAATGAGCCTGGTACATATAGTCTTAGGCCTGACATCTAAGGTGTGTGCGTAGTGGCAGTTGTGGGGGGTGGCCAATCCACACCACCTCATCAGCTCGCCAAGTGGTGCATCCACTAACCGCCAAGTGGCACATCCTCCTCATGCATGGAGAAATGTCTAGGAAACTTCCTCCGTGGAAGGAAGGTCAAAAGCCTTCCTGCTCACATGAAGGCTCGATCGCAGGACCTGTTGTCCCTTAGTTCAGCGTGCTTTCCATTGCGCTACACTGCTGGTCTTCACTTGGAATTGCACCAAAAAAAAGATTTGGGGGACTTACTCCAATGGAGCAGTGCATGCTCAACCTGTCCGCTAAGCTATAGCAGGGGCCAAGGGGGCATAGAAGAACAACAGGCTACACTGACAAAACAGAAGGGGAGTTGAGAGAAGGAGGGATGACGGCAGAGATGGAAGAATGGACGGTGTCATCAACATCAGGTGGGACAACAGTGTCCCGATGAGAGGAGAAACAGGAGCGACGACAGGAAAGGCATTCCCCCCAACCAAGAGAGAGTGATAAGGGTGCCAGCAGAGGCAAGATGATCAAGATCCCGCTCAAAGGCAGACTCGAAGAACAAGGCATCAACTGATTCAATGCCACGGCAATGAGAGGCGTCCTTGAGACACCAAGGCTTGGATTGGGCCATCACACCGATAAAGACGCAAAGGCTGGACTGGACAGTTTGCCTCTGGAGGTCTGTAGGGAGCCAAATAGCCATGAAACAGCCATGGAGACAAGAAAGGAACATATCAACACAAC
The DNA here is from genome assembly GCA_023375785.1 of Penium margaritaceum. Lineage (NCBI taxonomy): Eukaryota > Viridiplantae > Streptophyta > Zygnematophyceae > Desmidiales > Peniaceae > Penium > Penium margaritaceum. Next base: position 51,641 of record SZWC01010654.1, on the reverse strand, counting down.
TGAAAAGCCAACTTTTGTAGGGAGTGATGTTACGAGGGAGGGGACCATGGGGAAAACGATTCCACACTGAGGTCATGTAGGACATGGCCTCAAACACAATAAGGGATAGACAGGACTCACACAAGAGGAAGAGGGAAATGCGAAATAGGTGATCACAATGAAGACCACGGAGACCCGACCAGTGGACTGTAGTAAGACAGTGCCAACACGATGACTGGACATGATTCCCATCCCCTGATCATCGAGGGTGGTCATAGACAGCAAGATGACTTCAAGACCAGGCATGTATAGAATGTCTGGCAAGAACAGGTTGCTACCATGACCAAGAAAGCGAACAGCACCGAAACCCTGAACACACAGCAACTGGCTAGAGCCAATGAAAATGAAGCAAAGAGGACCAAGCAAGACAAATGAGGAGCAGTAGAAGGTCATGTGGTGTGTAGGGACAGAGTGAATCAGCCAGAAACAAGAGGAGGAGCAAGTGGAAGGAAGAACATGAGAGTGAACAATAGTGCTAGAGGAGAGCGAGGGTGTGTGGCAAAAACTGGCAAGGTAACAAGGCCAAGCAACAGAATGACAATGCTCAATCCGACGGACATGACAAGGCAATGTGCCCTTGACAGCCTCAGGGGAATCACCATGTGTCCCATCCATCCGACAACCAGTGCAAGGAGACATGTCCAAGAACTCTCACCTACCTTGTCACAGAGACGGAGGGGTTGGTGAGTGTCTTTCTCAAGCTGACACTCAGCCGCACAGTGGTCGTCACGTGGACCACCATCACAGTAGTTGGCACCCTGGCGATTGCCACCGTGCAGCAATGGTGGAAGCATGTAGAAAGAAGAGGGAAGTGCTTAGCATGCGGACTGATTGGGAAAAGGAAGCCAGTCAGGGCCAGAAGGTCCTGGCTGAAGAGAGGCCAGATGGTGAATTTGGCCTGTGGAAGGGACACTAGAGGAGGAGCCAACAGAAGATGAGAACTGAGAGAAACCAGGGAGAGGAACGGAGGAGGTACTAGTCGACAGGCCGGAGGCAGTGGCAGTATGTTATAGCGTGCATGCATGGAGGCGGCCAGGCGCGCACCATCAGGAGGGTGTGGGGTACTTTGGGACAGAGTGATGACTACAGCTCCAGCATGTGGTGGAGGAGAATACGAGGAAGAGGGGGAGAATGAGGAAGAGGCATTGCCACTCCGCTTCCCAGTGCCCCCCCCCCCCCTCCCTCTGCCAGATCCCCCAACGCACCTGCCACCATCGTACCCTGCCAAGCACCAAGCATGGTATGATAACACCCAACGGAAGAGGAGGAGCTAGTAACAATGGAGGAGGAGAAGGATGATGAGGAAGGGAGTGAAGTGACAAAAAAATGACAAAGCAGTGAATGTGTTTGTTCTGTAGGTTGTTCCACCAGCCACTCAGGTGCCCCTCTGCATGCCCAAGTGCGGCGCTGGGAGGCACCGACGAGCCGCTGGAGAGAGGAAAATCCTCGTCGACGGATATGGCGACTCAAGGATTGCTCGGATCCTAAAATAAAGGATTTTCCCTAAAATTGGATGAGTCGCTGAATCCGTTGGAAGTTGTTTCACCGGAATCGGACAAGTAACAAGGGAGATATGGGCTTCCAAAAGTGGGGTGTGCGCGGCGGCTCTGGGAGTCGACCGCGGTTCGACCGGAGGTGGATAATCCACATGACCGAGTAACAAAAGTCCATCTGGAGATTTTGGTCCGGAAGGGCTGCCGAGGCGTCCGGCGAACGATTTGCCGGATCCCAGCAGTGCAGTTTGTTACTGAGGGATTTAGCCAAATTTCTGGCTTGGCATCCGGAACTCAGTAGTGCATTTTGTTACTCGGGAACTCAGTCGGGTCAAAGTTCCGACTGCAGGTCCGCGAACAGGTTTCGACCCACATCCATCCCCATCACCAAACTGGATGATTAACTCATCAAAACAGACCCCAAAGGTGCGAGGGGCGCCGCCACTACGCGTAGGGACATCTGCGCCTTCGGAGTGGCGTTTTGATGGGTCATTGATGTGCGAGGACACCTCGGCGGGCGACGTGGTGCGCGCCGCCGACTGAGCGGCTGATTTGGGGTGCTGCGCTTTGGATGACGTAGCGGGAGCTACGGTGATTGGAATTGTGCATGGTTTGGTGCTGTTGGAATGATGCTCCTCACCATGGCAGGAGTGACTCCAAAAAAGAACACCAAAAAGACAAGCCTTAGTGGCTTAGTGGTTAATGATGTCCACCTCTAGAGGCAAGGGCCCGGGTTCCAGTCTCACAAGATGAAATTATGCCCTGCCTCAAGGGAGGTGGAAAATAGATGCCAGGAAGCTAGCTCAACCTCTAGAGTTCCTCTTTAAGATTCTAGAAGGCCAGGTGAGGGTCCAGGAAGGTGGCACACCTTCTAGAAGGGGTGACTTGTCCTACAAGGTATCTAGAGGTGTCTTGGTCTTCTGGACACCTTCCCTCCTACTAGAAGCAAGCTGAGGAATCTAGGAAGGGGCAGAAGCTTCTAGAGGAGGGAAGGGATGCCTTCCTAGGTGGGAAAAGGACAGCCTACCAAGGAGCACTCTAGAAGCCATAGAATCTGCTAGGAAGCTCCAAATCTGGCATGCTTTGGTGTTCTGGAAAGCTTAGATCACTGGCTATAAAATTCCACTTCTTGTGAGCCTTGATCAAGTGTTAATTCCCATCCAATTGAGGCCAAAACTATTACCTCACTCTCTGACCAGTTGCCTCCACAGTTTCAGTCTCTCCAAAAACAGTTGGTGGTGTGAAACAGCCACTGCTAGGGACCCTCCAGGGTGCACACTCACCCTCAGGCCAACAGGTGCGTTGGAGAGCTCATGACTAGCCCTAAAATTTTTGAGATCATGTCCATGTTAAAAAACTAATCGCGTTATTCCCTTTGCAAAAGTGACTGTCTCACAAATGCCTTCAACTCCCAGAAACATAGCGTGAGGCGACCAGAAAGCTCACGCTTAGACTCAAAACATGCACAAAACATAGCCGTGAGCCAAGTAGACCCGTTGGGACACGTTGGAACTGCCTCCACCCGGGGGCCGTTTTTGACAAAGGGTTATGGGCCTACAATCCTGACCAGTCTACAAATCGTTCACGGCTTTCGCGTGGGACGGGACTGTCAACAGGGACGACATCGCCATCAAGCTCTGAGGTCCCAGAGTTGAAGACTGCGTAAATGGCGCAGAAGGAGATGCAGCCCATCCAGACGTTTGCAGGTGGCCCTGGCTACGGGCTATGGAGGTGGCACTTGGAGCTGCACCTTGCGCATAAGGGGCTGCTGGAGGTCATGAAGGGAATTGAAGTCCTCGACAAAGCGACGGCGATGGAAGCGCAGAAGGAGGCTTTAACAAAGAAGAACACGGAGGCGCTCAGCTGCTGGTGTCTGGGACGGCCGAGTAGCAGTGGGGCTACTTCCAGGGCTGCAAGCTGGCAGTCGAAGCTTGGCAAAAACTCTGTGCCATCCATCAATCCAAGTCGCTGGCAAACAAAATCTTTGCAATGAAGCGACTCTTGACAGTAAGAATCGAGGAGGGAGATGATGTCATCACCGCCATGCAACAGATTGAGTCGCTCGCCTCACAGTGCAATGACGTGGGGTGGAAAATCGACATGCAGTTGCAGGCCATGGCACTCCTCATGGCCCTTCGTGACAGTTGGAGCCCTCTCATTACAGTCTTGGAAGGATGAGCAGAGGACAAGCTCACCTATGGCGCGGTAGCAAAATACATCCACAATGAGGCACAACTACAGAGCTGCGGAGAGTCCTCCTCGTCCTCATCGGCCCTTGTCACCAAAACGCGTGGTGGCGGAAGCGGGGCCAAGGGAGGTGGCGGACATGGCGGCGGCAAGAAGGGCGCCAAGAAGGGTGCGTGCCGTAACTGCGGCAAGGAGGGCCATTGGGCCCGTGAGTGCACTGAGGAGGCAAAGGCCAGTGGCAAGGATGCCAAAGGTAAGAAGGCGTTCCTCAACGCCACTCAAAAATGTAACCTCAAGAAGGCCAACCGGCGATGCCTTGACTCCGGAGCGAAGGAGCATACCCAGGTCAAGAAGGTCGGGCTCATCAACTACACCAAGTCTAGCAAATCCATGGTGGTCGCGAGCGACAAGGTGGAGCCGACGGCTGGCGAAGGAGACGTGGACGTGGAGGTGGTGGTTGGTGGGAAGCGTGTGCAGCGCGTCATCAAGGACGTACAGCACGTACGCGGCTTGGCTGACATTCTAAGTGTCAGCCGCCTGACTGACAAGGGGTACGAGGTGCTCCTCAGGAGAAGAGGGGCAGTCGAGCGCAAGGACGGCGGCGGCGAGCCCGTGCTTGAGGCTAAGCGCGAGGGAGGCTGTTAAATGCTTCTGCCCCTTGTTCAGTGTTGTAGGACGGATCAGGAATGCTCTGCCCCTTGTGGAGATATGACCCCTAGATCCGTTGTAGCGTGAATCAACTATGCTCTGTCTCTTGTGAGATATGACCTGTGAGTACACCATGTGGGTGAGTGGTTGCCCTGGCCATATTGTTGATTTGGCCAAGTGAGAGGTCATGAGTTCGATCCTGGCCCCATGCATATCTTGTTTGTTGTGGAAGCTTCCAAGAAAGAAAGTCCGTAGCTTCTTGGACGCTACATGGTTGGTCTGTCACCTTGACACTTGGATGCTTATGTGTCAAGCTCACAGTGCAAGTCTATTGGTGACGTGGCTGGCTCAGGCCACTTCCCAGGAATGTGCTTTTAAGTTCTAGGACTGGACAGACAGCTATAGAAGGACTTGTCTTGCATGCTGATCAATCAACCCTTGCTTGATGCTCTCTTGCGTATTGACGACTTGAGCTCTTCTTGAGATGCAATGCTAAGGCGTTAGTACTCTTGAAGGTGAAGTGTATGCCTGATTAAGTTTGGGGTGCATGACACATACATGCAAAGGAAGAAGGTGTAAGAACCTTTCTGAGCTTTTTCGGTTTCGCGGCTTCTCTGCCGGAGGTGGTTAGCTCAGTAGCTAACAGAGGCCTCTACATTGTGGAGACCAAGGTGATCCCCGCGGCGACAGATTCAGCAGACTCGCAAGAACGCACCGTCAACCTGGCCAAAGGAGGGCGAGCTGATCTGGAGCTTTGGCACCAATGACTGGGGCATTCCTCACCCACAGTCGTGAAGGAGATGGCGAAGCGCGAGCTGGTACGCGGCCTCGTCATCGACGGTGCGAAAGAGGCGATAGATGCAGCAGTGCACAAAAAGTGCCAGCCTTGTATTTTGGGCAAGGCGCGGCGTAAACGGTTCAACGAGAACATGAATCGCGCCTTGGACCTACTGGAGGTCGTGCATAGCGACGTGTGCCGACCATTCAAGACGGCGTCAAAGAGTGGTGCACGTTACTTTGTCACCTTCATTGATGACTACTGTAGAAAACTTTTCGTGTTCTTCATGAAGCGGAAAGGCAAGGTCCCGGACCGCCTGAAGGAGTATGTCGCCGCGGTGGAGAGGCAGACTGACTGGAAGGTCAGAGCGCTACGCAGTGACAATGGCGGAGAGAACGTGGGCTGTAGCGGGTGGATGAAGCAGCAGGGCATAAAATGGCAACAAACTACGCCGTACTTGCCTTAGTCAAATGGCGTGGCAGAGCGGGCGAACCAGACGCTTCTGAACATGGTACGGACCATGTTGGTGGATGCAGAATTGCCGCAAAGCTTCTAGGCAGAAGCTGTGCGTACGGTGAGCTACACCATCAACCTCACTCCTACAGCGGTGCTAAAGGGGAGGAGCGGCTGGAAGACGCTGTAGGAGGTTTGGAGCGGGCGCAAGCCAAGTGTGGCACACCTGAAAGTGTTCTGGTGCAAGGCGCATGCGATGGTGCAAGTTGCGTAGAGGCACGACAGCAAGCTGGAGCCGCGAACAAATTCGTATCTCTTCCTTGGCTATGAGAGTACGCATAAGGCGTACAAGCTCTACGACATGCGCAAGGAGGTAATCTGCAACCGAGACGTCGAGTTCGACGAGCAGCAGAGCTACATCAGTAGCAATGACGCGGGCGTGGTGGACTCTCCAAAGACAAGGGAGTGGTTCCAGCTCCTTGATTACGAGAAGGAGCCGGCGGACGCCGAAGTTGAGGATGCGGCATCAGAGCGTGAAGGTGCACCAGCGGTGGCAGCCGATGCGGAGGACTCCAATGAAGATCAAGCTGATTAGGAGATCAACCAGAAGGATTCTGCGGATGAGGCACAGAGGGTGTCAAGGCGCACACTCCCGGCAGAATGTGCATCGAGCGTCGGTGGAAAATCCACCGGACGTGCCAGTCGCTCGAGCGATGTTTCGCCAGAACGAGAGAGATCCTTGGGGAGCCGTCTAGTCGATGATTCACCGGAGCGTGCTGAGTAGGAGGGATCGCAGCAAAGCGACGATGCGCCACCAAAGCTACCGCACCGCAGCGGGAGGCACCGAAAAGCGGGGAAGCGCTTCAACGCAAGCACCGGTCGATGGATAGGCATGACGCGGTGCATGCTGGCTACATCAACGGAGCCGACTATCATGCAAGAGGCGCTTCCACGGCCCAAAGGGGATCAATGGGACGCAGCCATCAAATCAGAGCTGGCGTCCATCACGGAAAATGATACGTGGGAGCTGGTTGACAGGCCGAAAGATTCCAAGATAATTGGCACAAAGTGGGTCTTTAGGAACAAGTTCACAAAGGAAGGTGTGGTTGACAAGTTCAAGGCGTGGCTGGTGGCGAAAGGTTACGCACAACGTAAGGGGGAGCACTAGGATGAGACGTTTGCTCCCGTCACCAAGTTCACAAGCATCCGGGCGATCCTTGCGGTGGCTGCCGGGAAGGATATGGAGCTCCACCAAATGGACGTAAAGACGGCCTTCCTCAACAGCATCATAGACAAAGAGATCTACATGGAGGTGCCAGAGGGGGTGGAGGCGACGGAGGGCAAGGTGTGTAAGTTGCGGAAGTCCTTGTACGGGCTAAAACAATCGTCCAGATGCTGGTACCAACAGATGGACAGCTTCATGGCACAACTTGGCTTCAAGCGCTGTGAGGCGGATCACAGCGTGTACGTGCGGCGCAACCAATAGCTCCATCAGATTGTTGCACTCTACATGGACGACCTGATTGTGTGCTCGACGGATTTGCCGAGCCTACAACAGCTGAAAGAGCAATTGAGCAGTAGATTCCAGATGTCGCACATGGGGGAGCTGAAGTACTACCTCGGGGTGAGCATTACGCGGAACCGGAGGGCGCGCACGCTTGAGCTGGGACAGGCCAAATACGTGGCCGAGGTGCTGAAGCGGTACGGCATGGAGGACTGCAAACCAGTTGGCAGTCCAGTCTCCACGACCTGTGAACTTAGTGCAGCAATGGCGCTGCAAACAAAAGAAGAGCGGGAGGATATGGCAGGGGTGCCNNNTGGGGGAGCTGAAGTACTACCTCGGGGTGAGCATTACGCGGAACCGGAGGGCGCGCACGCTTGAGCTGGGACAGGCCAAATACGTGGCCGAGGTGCTGAAGCGGTACGGCATGGAGGACTGCAAACCAGTTGGCAGTCCAGTCTCCACGACCTGTGAACTTAGTGCAGCAATGGCGCTGCAAACAAAAGAAGAGCGGGAGGATATGGCAGGGGTGCCTTACCAATCGGCGGTGGGCAGCCTCATGTACGCCATGGTGGCGACTCACCCAGACCTGGCCTACGGGGTGGACCAAGTGAGCAGGTACGTGGCCGATCCAGGGCCACTACACTGGGAGGCGGTCAAGCGCACCCTCCGCTACCTGCAGGCGATGCGGCATGCATACTTGAGGTTCGACGGCAAGGGGCGGGCGGACCCCTTCTGTCTGGTCTGCTACACGGACGTAGACTTCGCTGGCCACGTGGACAAGCGGAAGTCCACATTCGGCTACGTGTTCTTCCTCGTTGGTGCAGCGGTCTCGTGGTGCAGCAGAAAGCAAGACTGCGTCGCCACCTCCACAGTGGAAGCAGAGTATATCGCGCTGGCCGAGGCAGTCAAGGAGGCGGTGTGGCTCCACAGGTTGCTGGGGGAGCTCGGCATTCCGCAGCAGGAGCCTACGGTGGTGCAAGAGGACAACACTGGCTCAATCTTGTTGACAGATAACGCGACGCAGCACAGGAGGACAAAGGACATCGACGTGCGTTACCACTACGCACGGGACATGGTTGAAAAGGGGCACGTGGTGTTGCAGCATTGCAGCACGCACAACATGCTTGCGGATTGCTTGACCAAAGCGCAACCCGTCGACCGGCACGCATTGAGCGTGGCCGGGCTTGGGATGACCAGCGATGATGGGCTGGAGGGCGCAGCAGAAGATGAGTGAGAGAAAGCAGGAGCAGCGGACATGGCAGTTGCAAGGGGAAGAATGTAAAAGATTTGCCCCTGTGCATGCCGAAGTGCGGCGCCACGAGGCACCGACGAGCCGCCAGAGAGAGGAAAATCCTCGTTGACGGATCTGGCGAATTGAGGATTACTCGGATCCTAAAATAAAGGATTGCCGCCAAAAGTTGATGAGTTGTTAAATCTGGTGGAAGTTGTTTCAATGGAATTGGACAAGTAACGAGGGAGATATGAGCTTCCAAAGTTGGGGTGTGTGCGGCGGCTCTGGGAGTCGGCCGCGGTTCAACCGGAGGTGGATAATCCACCTGACCAAGTAACAAAACTCCACCTGAAGATTTTGGTCCGGAAGGGCTGCCGAGGCGTCCGGCGAATGATCCGCCGGATCCCAGTAGTGCAGTTTGTTACTGAGGGATTTAGCCAAATTTCTGGCTTGGCGTCCAGAACTCAGTAGTACATTTTGTTACTCGGGAACTCAGTCGGGTCAAAATTCCGACTGCAGGTCCGCGAACAGGTTTCGACCCACATCCATCCCCATCACCAAACTGGATGATTAACTCATCGAAACAGACCCCAAAGGCGCGAGGGGCACCGCCACTACGCGTAGGGACATCTGCGCCTCCGGAGTGGCGTTTTGATGGGTCCTTGATGTGCGAGGGCGCCTCGGCGGGCAACGTGGTGCGCGCCGCCGACTGAGCGGCTGATTTGGGGTGCTGCGCTTCGGATGACATAGGGAGAGCTACAGTGATCGGAATTGTGCACGGTTTGGTGCATTGCAGAGCTCATGACTAGTCCTACAAATGTTGAGATCATGTCCATGTTCAAAAACTAGTGCAAAATCGCGTTATTCCCTTTGCAAAATTGACTGTCTCACAAATGCCTTCAACTCCCAGAAACATAACGTGAGGCGACCAGAAAGCTCACGCTTAGACTCAGAACCTGCACAAAACATAGCCGTGAGCCAAGTAGACCGGACACGCTGGAACTGCCTCCACCCGGGGGCCGTTTCTGACATGAGGCAAGTGGCTATAAACTCGTACAGTTCTCCAATGCCAAGAGGAGAACTAGCAGCAACAGGCTCCGTGGCAAGAAACTCAATCTCAGTAGCAGGAACGTGCAGAAAGAGATCGGCCAGTGGAGGAATGAGGCCCGTGACAATAGAGAGACAGGCAGAGAATTGCCCGGGGGGCTGCCTTACCAAGGTCACAAAGCAGCTACAGACTGAAAGCCCAATACTCATCTGCTAGCTCATCTGTATTCATGTGAACCTGATTGAACTGTATTGTCAGCATGACCAGTGACAGTGGTGCGGCAGTGAATGAGAACGTAGGCACCAACAGGTTTGGCCACACGGCTGCGACAGGTTTGGCCACATGGCTGTGACAAGTGCTTGTTGACGCAAGCAGGTGGTTCCTTCTGGCAGTGTGCACGAGCTCATGAGTAGAGAACACCCTTGCACATTCAGAGGATGAACAAGGCTGAGACAATACTTTGAGGGCAAGGTCACGGAGAAAAGGAGGACAGGTAGTGGAATTGACATGCAATTTGATTACACTAATGGTGAGGAACTTGAATTTTGCAACAGCAGAAAATGCTCTAGAGTTTTTTGCACCAGAGATGCTAGGGTTGACATCAATCATAATTTGAGAATTTTGAAAGGCAAAAATCTCCTTCATCAGGTAATCATGCTTTTCCGCAGGAACCAGAGAATCAGCCACAGTCTTCCAGGTTTGCATTGTCATAGTTCCTGGAGAGGTCGTTTCCAAAGTGTTATGGATGAACACGCCTGGCACCAACATATAGAGGACAAGCGATGTTGGTGGAACAATAATGGTTCAGGTGGCCCAACACATAATCCAAATGCACCTTTGCAAGTTTTGCTGCATTTTCCCCCGTTTTCTAAGCCAATGCGGCCAAATCCTCACAACAGTCCAACAGGGCCTTGTAAATCTGACCTGTTCCCCCACCTGGGCAGTCTGCCATCCTCGGAGCCCACACAACCAGCTCGAGGAAGTCCTTGAGCTGGCGCACCTATAGCCAAAACAATCTACACCTCACAATTCAGTAAACATACTTCTGACGGGCTATGTACCCACTTTTTGCTTCTGCCTAGCTTTTTCCACAAGGCAGAGTCCACCAACGTCTCCATGCTCTCTTTGTGTTCCAACATTCTCTCGGCCATGCTGAACACTCAAGCAATGCAGGACTAGAACCTTCCCATTAGTCCTGGCCTTCAGCCACAAGCGGGGAATCTCATTATGCCGGAAGAATGTGACAACTCTCTCATACCTTGCAATAACTCCAGCCCCTCATGCACACTTGGCAGCATCCTGCATCACCAGGTCTATTTTGTGTGTGCAGCAGCCCTGCCAGAATATGCCTTGGTAGTTTCATTCCAAGCCATCAAAGTCCTGCTTGTTGGTACTGGTGTTGTTACAGATGAGAGAAATGACCTTCGACATGCCCGCCTCCAAGATGACTACTTCAATGACGCTGGTTATCCACTCGTCATCCCTGGTCATGATGCTTGTTTCTCTGCTGAAAATGTGCATGGAGCCCTGTGCGTTGACTGCCATTGCTTTGAAGATTGGGTGGATCCACTGGTCACTCCACTCATCCACGGCAAGACTAGTGCCGTAGATGTCCCACACCTTCTTGAGTGGAATCTCCAGCTCATCTAGCTCTCTGTCCAGGGCCGGGAGTAGTTCTTTGAGGACTGTACTCCTGCTAGGGAGGCAGACAAAAAAATTGGTCTTGCTTGCAACTTTCACTACTTCCATGATGCACAACACTCTGCAGTATGAATTCGGGAGGGCAGATATGTCCATCAGCTCGATGATCAAGAGTTGGCACTTCTGGTTTACCTTGTGCTCTACGTGCTGTTCTAGAGTGGTCTGCTTGAAAGAGGATGCCCAGTAGATGTCGAACAGGGGTGCTTGGCCTTCCAGGGGAAGCTTGCTGCTGCTGCTACTGCTGCTGCTACTCCTTCTGCTGCTGCTTTTGCTCCTGCTCCACGTCATTACTGTCTTGGAGAAGTGTGCAACTGGCAACTGTGGCCTCATCTTTGTGCTACCTCTTCTCCCACAATTCTATTTGTGACACTGGGGATCAGCAGTTCACTACTCCTTGCCCATGTAAAAGTTAGCGTTGTGCGGTTTCCATCCGGCGGGAGGCGGGGCTGCACGCTCGAGACCCAAACTATCTCATGCTGTAGGGGGCGGATAGGGGCAGCTATTCATGTTGATTTTTGACTCCCCAAAGTTTTGTCAAATCTTGTCACATGTACCAGAGTTAATCTTGGCACAGTTGCCGCAACGAAATCCAGCTTTCTTGGTGGGTGTCAGCCATTTCTCAATGTGGCGCAACAACTGTTTAGGAAAAAAGGTACAAAGAACTCCAGTGAGGCGGTGGCAGCAAGGAGGATTCCAGCGGCTGGCTTTGAAGGCTTCAGAGACATCTGATGTCGGAGCGGCAGACGGCGCTCCTGATGATGAGGTGGCCCGCGAGCCATGAGTGCTAGCGGCCATGGTGGCTGGCTCGAGTCAAGGCCACGTGTACCGGACCCAACGGGAAAAAACTCATTGTTCTGTGGTTGTGCACTTGATATCGTCAAGTGCACAGTCATCGTTAAGGAGCGGAGGGGGGGGGGGGGGGGGG